>JAAGWP010000112.1:0-34439 GCA_013266165.1 Fusarium graminum
ATTTAGTTATATATAATACCTTATTATAAGAAATTATTATAGGAATGTGTATAAATAACGATGACCTTGGGAGACGAGGATATGAAAGCTCAAACCACTCTCATTCAAGCTAAAACAACACTAGCTCGGTGCCTATACGTGGCAACATGAGACTCGACCGCACCATATTTGTTACCCTTGTTCGCTATCACAAATGTCCGGGTCGTATACTCGAAATGGTTACAATGTTCAACACCGCCAACATTTCCAAAAGCACTAAGAAATATCTTGGAAGCATCACGCGAAGGTAGGCTAAGGGCAGCTGCAGCTAGCTGCCGATCACTTCATCATCCCTGCTGTATCTGACCATCCTCTGTCGCAGCAGGCCGTGGGAAGTCTCCTCCAGACCGAGATACTCGTCAGACTACCTCCAATTATCTGATATATCCTACGTGGACATCCAAGGTTGAAACAAGCGTACTATACTTATAGAGCTCAATTCAAACGAGCATTCGAGACTCATATCATTTTAGACTCTCATGAATAGGCCGAGATAAAAAGTCCCCCGTTATTTCGTATGCGTAATATCTCTGGAATCTTTTACTGACTTGGAGCAGATGGACTGATTATGAATCAGTCCATTTTAGATCCGTTGTTTCTGTGACGCCATTTCGCCCGCCAATTCAGAGCAATACACGCTGACTAGAATGCCAAGAGCATACCATATAACAACCTTATCGACCACGTTTGTAACAAAAGCTTGAGGTTGCAGCCCATCTCACCGCGTACTTGAGACACAAACTTGGTTCTCTTGGTCTTATCGTAGATCCTGAATAAAGTGCTCCGTTTGGCTTGTGTACCAAGAATAGTCATAGATTGTCCGAAAGGTCTCCCCAGTATAGTATATATAGGCACATAATTATTTGCGCCCGCATAGTTCCATAAGCTTCTTCTCTGATGCATGGTTCTTGGCCTGGAATTCTATCTGATTCGATGGCCCCGTCCATATACACCAGTTTGAGTAAGCTGTGATACACCGGTGTCGTGATCTTCTCTTGATTCCATGTCCTTACCTGTCGTCAGATGGAAAGAAAGCATCCCATCCCCCTTCGAAGGGGCACAGCCAAAGCGGCCAGATACAAAGCTAATAATCAACCCAGTCGATGAAAAGTTCGGCTGTGTTATAAGGAAGTGCTAGATCCTCGATCACAAACTGCTCGGAATTGCGGCTCGCGTGGAGGGCAATGGTATAGCGTCCGCGTATGTGCGTAGCCATACAATAGTCATCGAAAGAACCTGTTGAATGGGTCCCCAGCGTCACTGAAACTCTGTGTTGGCAACTTTTCGGGTTCGATGTTGATCTGCTTTTCAGTGATAACACCATGACTTTTGGAAAAGAGGATTTCGTCGACATAGTCAACATCAGAGCTGTGCAACACTGTTCAGTATGAAGAACAGCCCTTGAGACACCGCCGACTCTGTGATATGTCGTCTTTACGAACCTCTGGACGTCCACAATTAGTACCTTGAGCGAATGATTAATTCCCAAAGTTCCAGCAGCACCTGAAGGTCCATAAGATAGATCCTCGCGTTGGCCGCGTGGGGATTTTATAATGTCATCGTTGTCGAGGATCATTTCCACTAAACTGTCAGTATCATTGAAAAGTCCATGTCGAAATGAACTACACTTTCCAGGGGTCCCAAAGAACCTACAATCGGTTGTGATACAAGAAGTTTCCATGACGACAGGAAGAATCAGACCATGAGACATAGTGGCCTCAATCAACCTATCCATAGAGACGTTTGGTTTCACTACATAAATCTTTCTAACAATGTCGACCGAGATGATCTTTGATAAACTGCTGACGTGAATCATGTTAACATCCTTGGAATGGTGAGGACAGGTACTGATTAAACAGCCGTGGGATATCCGGTAAGTTTGGTTTAGGTTGCAAAAGTTGCGAAATTTTCCAGCAACATCGTCAACATTTTGTCTTGCAGGTCCATGTTTCCAACTATCACCAACGAATTACTACCAGGATAGCAATACGTGTCGACTCATAAGACTTAAAAATCGTGACAGATGCTCGTTGATGGGCTTATTCAAGGAGTGTGAAGGTAAATATCTGGAGAGAGTTCATCGTGTCAAAGCTGCTCAGGGGTGGCGTCATATTGATCGGAAGTAATTGTGTTTCAAGCCAGGTTTGTTCGTGAAATAAATCTTGCTTGATATTGACAATCGCTCCTCACCCAAGACGATCGGAGGAGACGAAAATATGGTGAGAATAGTTGTACAAGATGTCACGTACAGGATGATGTGTGTGTAGGAGACGAGGCCACAATGAATGAGTTCATCCATATGTCACATAGCTCCCCAGAGGCACCCGGGCTGATAGGTATATTGGCCGGGTCTTGACAAGGATCTAAACTCGAGTTTAAGAAGCACCGTACATTGAAAATGTCTCAGAGTCCTACGCCGTGGTACACAATGTCCAGTGGCTAATCCTGCATGTGTTCTCTCACCAGATGCCGGGGATGAATCTCCAGGGTACTCGCCTGCAGTACTCAGTCCACGCAGGGCCATATTTAAGAGAACAACTTTTCTCGTCGCGTATACATCGATGAACGAGTAATGCAGCCATCCACACTGCATACGTCCACACGACAGCCTTTGTGCTACCAACCAAGGCGCATGTACTGAAGGACAAGAACAAATCGCCCATGTAATTGGCATGTCGGGACCACCCCCACCAGCCGCTGCAGAGAAGAAGACTGGTATGCTCTTTGCCGTCAGATGTTCTGTATGATGCCACGATGTACTCTGCAGGCTTGCCCCAGATGTTGCACTTTCCAGCACTTGATCTCGCCTTTTCTTTTTGGTCGTTGACAGAGCGGAAGAGTACGTAGCCTGCGACACCAAAAGCAAAAAAGAAAGCGAGGAAAGGAGCTGGGGCTGAAGAAGGGTATAAACCCAAGTACTGTCCTTGTATTGTGTATGTTGTGGGCAAAAAGCAGAAGCACCCCCATGACAAGTAAAAGCCGTAGTGGTCGAACTTGACGTCTATGGTCCGCAAGTACCACGACTCATTGACGAAGAAATCGATTACATATAGAGTCTGAAGCGCAGTGACGAGGATCAACGATGGTTCCACGTATCCCTGACTTTGGTACTGAAAAGCCATATTCGAGAAGTCTCTGTTGTTATGTTAGTGGAAGTTATCATTTTAGTTTTAAGACTCACATCAGAGTCCACACCATCATTCCAGCTCTACCGTTGCTAAACAGCTTAAAATCGAAATGATCGCCCAGTCGAGGGTTTAGTTCAATCCCCATAAAAAAGTCATACAAAACAGATCCTAGCTTCCAAATCAGTGCTGGCTTTTGCAGTCTTGATTAAACCTACCGCTAAATTTCCTATCTTCTGGATGTGTTGGAGCTATGTACGCCTTGGCAAAAGCAAGTGCCGAGATAACGAAACCAGCTAAGTTCATAGTCCCGATTAAGCTGCTCCAGTTACGTGGTATGAATGCAGGGTCTAGAATACCTAACCAACTGAGTGTCGCATAGAGGAGATGAGTAATAATCCAGGCTGAAAGCCCATTAGTCTTGTAACTAAGAAGATATCCAGCAGGAGTGTGCTGGCCGTGATGTTTCTCGCCTGGTAAAAAGCAGTAAAGAATTGCCTGGAGGCTCAGCCAGCACACAACGGCAGCGATGCCCTTGACAGTGATTCGAGGGCCGTATTGAGCACATATATTCCAAAATCCATGGGTTCTGACCGCATTTGCGAACATCGAGAGAGATCCGTCGTATTGCGCAAGTGTGATGAATATCGATATTGACGCCAATGGAGCGAGAAACAACGGTGAGGCTGCAACGAGAGATCGTAGCCATGAGCGCCCAGGCCCATTACGACCCCATCTGCCAGCGCCATCGATGATGGGGGTGCCGGTCAAGATTGCAGCAGCTTTAGTTGATCGAAATTTCCTCGGTCTTGTCAGTGTCGTCGTCGAGCCTGCTGCTTCTGGCAGACCTTCAGAGTTCCGTGCCATGACTGACGCGCAATTATTTCAGAGCTTGATGAAGGGATCGTGAAAAAAATAGAAAGAAACACAGCTCGCGATAGAGGAAGTTGCGGTATAGGTAGAACTTAGAACGGTCACCGTAGTTTTGGTGGCTAGCGCCTGTATTATACCGTCATCGATCACCGATTGATCTACGGTCTGGCCATGATTAGGGATGCTGTGGCTTGCACCTAAGCCGAAATGTTGCTTCTTAATGTCTGAGAGTTATGCAATTTACGCGGTACGCGAGATTGTTGTGGATCTAACGCTTGGAGATCATCACGCTGCCAAGCTCCTTAGTGAGACATATTGGTGGATGGCCTCACGTCTGACACCTTGTATCTAACACGGGGCAACATAGCATGAAAGCAGTACGTTCAGTATATTGCCACTACATTTTTGAGACAATCGACGGCAAAAAGACTTTCTGGCGCGGCAACATTCCAATGACATGGTGCACAAATTGATTTAGACCACGAGTCTGGGTAATGTTAGTCTCGACTCCCTCGAGACAAGTTGGCGGTGCTTTATTAACATGCATGCAGCCTCTAGGTGGTATAGCCTTGGCACTAGAAGACAAAATTCTCCCCAGAATGAATTGTCGCTGAGACATACTGCGTCGGCGAAAAATGTAAACTGAGCCTGCACGACCAATAAAAGTCATGCATCAGTCGCAGCCTCTCACCTTCGAGTCACTCCCAAGAAAAACATTTTTAATCACACTAAGTAGAGCCCCCAGCTTCAACGGCCGTGGTCATACCGTCGAGTTCCCGCTCATCACCATAAACCGTGTCATCCCAACCCTCACGCTCATCTTTCGGCAACCTGACAAACATAATATCCAAAGCTAGACCGAGCATCGCTAGACCAGTAGCAAAGTAAAGAGCCGCTTTGTATCCCTTTACCTCATCGTCCTCGTTTGTTCCAACCTCTGTCTCAATTGTCCCCGCAAATCCTTGACCCAAGCTGTTTCCGTAGAGATTGAGTGTCCCTATCAGGCTGCTAGCTACGCCCTGTTGGCGACGACTGACGCTGTTGCTGGCAATCACTTGAGCCGCGACGTACACCAGATCTGGGCAGAATCCGAAGAACACCATGGCAGGGAATAATTGTGCCCAGTACGTCTGCTGGATTGGCATTGTAGCCAGAAGGATATTTCCGATGATGGTTGTGCCCACGCCGATAGCCATTATCCACTGCGCTGCCACACGAGGGATAAGCCAGGCTGCAACAAATACTGCAACAAGAGAGCTTAGTCCAAAGGGAACAAAATGGATGCCTGTCTGTGTAAGAGTAATATCACGCAGAAGAACTTGCCAGGCCACAGAATACCAGAGCCCAATGCCAAATGCCATATACGATAGCAACACGACAAACACCAGAGCTGTGAATGTTGGTGCTCCAAAAATAGACAGTGGCATGATAGGCTCCTTAGCATGACACTTTTCCCAGTATAAAAAAGCGATAAAGAGTAGAACGGAAAGAATAACCAAGGCGATTTCGTAGGGAGTGTTCCATCCGACTGATGGTGCTTGGCTGTAGAGGTTAGACTCGTATCATAGTACGACAAAGCTTACTTACTTGCAAACGACATTGAAGAGGAGAAGAGCACCCAGTCCCATAACCGCGCCTGGGGTATCAAGATGTCCTCCTTTATCCATCGGCGTTTCTTTGGGCATAAGTAATGCCAATCCTGCCAGATTCAGAGCAGACACAACAGCACTAGGAACAGAATAACAGTCAGCCGATGGCCATATTACCTGTAACATGACTTACATGAGAACGAAAAGCCAGGTCCAGCGGAGATTGTCCAAAAAGGCGCCAGTCAGCAATCCCCCAATCATTCCACCCAATGGAGGCGACGCCGCAAAAAAGCCCAGGACGACATTTCGCGATCGTCCAGGCGGAACCATGGTCGTAATGATTGATACTGCGTTCGGCATGAAGATGCCCCCACCCACGCCGGTCAACGCGCGCACCGCGATGAAAGAGTCATATGTGTTGGTGAAGGCATTGACGAGTGAGAAGAGCGTGAAAATTGCACACCCGACTAACGTAAGTTGCTTATGACCGTAGATTGCTCCTAGTCGGCCAGTCACCAGAACGAACGCGCCCTGGGTGAGTCTGTACATGTTCAGTAACATTTAGATATTGTAGGGAGGTGAGTTTACGGGTATGATGCAACCATCCAGTTGGCTTGTCCAGGGCCAGTCTCACGCCCAAGATCTTTACTCAGTGCAAGACCGCCAACAATGGTAACCGAATTTGAGATGAACTGGTCAAATTATCAATACGTCTGTAACTAATGCTCGCGTTTTGATAAGATAAGAGCTTGCCTGAACGGTATTGGCGCACACCAATAACGCTGTGATCAATCGACGCGATGCTGGACTCGTGGTGAAGGCAGGGTCCGCTTCAAATACCCGGCCGACTTGGTGAGCCGCTGTTTCAGCGGAGTCATCTTCATCCCCATTTCTTATTTCGAGGGCAATTGTCTCGGAAGGTGCTTGAAGGACTGTTTGAGTAGTTGTCATTTCAGAAGTTGTTTCCGCGGATTGGGTTGCTGCGGGAATAAAGATGCAGCACAAGAGGTTTTGAGTTGTAGACGGCAATGCAATTGTCGCTTAAATAAATCGGTAAAATCACATCAGCCCATTTCCCGCAGCAGGAGAATAGACGATCGCCCTCGCGCAATTGGCGGGCGTAAAAACCCCCTCAATCACGGCGATCCACGCCGTTTGACCAGTCTCTTTGCACGCCCAGATGTACTCGCGTTATGCAAGCTCCACTCGCTCATACAAGGTAGAGAGGTAAGCTTCTGGATCACTCTAATTCTTAGCAAAATGAAGCACTGGCACTTTGAAGGAGTTACTTAGCTTTAGGTCATGATCATGTGTAGAACAAAGTACCTTTTGAGCGATACAAATCCCTGGTCAAATATCCTTACGGATATAACGCAAGTACACCTGGGCGTGAAACGAGACAGCCTCTACATTGGGAGATGCCATCCTAATTGGTGCGCGAGCCCTCTCGTCACAGTTGGAAATTCACTGTGGTGAATTGACATTACATTCAGATATTCTTGGGGCATGCGATGGTGTTCATCGATATTACTAAGCTTCACTCTTTCTTTACAGGCGCCTTTTAATGCGCCAGGTCGTGTTACTATATTTCACTAGTTGATAGCAACTATTCTCGATCCAAACGTATCATTAAAGCATGGTTTCACCCGAGGTTGCAGTAACCGATATGATTTACTGACATGTCAAGCTTGAGATTTGTCATTTATTCACCGCCCAAGCGAGAAGTGCTTATTATACCATTTTCGTAATCGCTCATCATAATCATATCATAATGCTTAAACCCCCCCTTCAGAACAAATCCACCTGACACTTGCGCGTCAATGGTACGTCAGCGGCAAACACCAACTTCTTGTTTTTCTCGTCATATTCCGCATGATCAGTACCCTTGGGCCTGGATTTGACTCCCAAAACAGTAATAGTCTCGATGCCAACACCAGCATCGTATTCAAAGGTGCCGCTAAAGCTCAGCTTGCCCGTGGTGTACTTGAAGTCGATCTCAGATGCGGCATCAACA
Source organism: Fusarium graminum (assembly GCA_013266165.1). NCBI lineage: Eukaryota > Fungi > Ascomycota > Sordariomycetes > Hypocreales > Nectriaceae > Fusarium > Fusarium graminum. The sequence continues at coordinate 7,641 of JAAGWP010000112.1, forward strand.
ACCACAGACTCTCCATCATCAAGGTACAGGGATCCTTCGGCCTTGCCGTCAAGACCAGGTGCGATGATAAGATTGAAACCTTTCTTGCGCAGCGCAGTAGTAGTGTTGGCACTCTCTGTACGCTGAGGGTAAATGATGCCTCCCTTGTAGTGGACCATGATGTCGGTGAGCTCAACTTCAGCAGACTCATACTGGCCACGACCGCGGATAGGTTTGCCAGTGGACCACTCGTAGAAGATGTCATCGGGCAGGTAGTACTCGAGCTCTGTGCTGTTCTCCTTGGTGACAGGGCTGACAAGGATACCGTCGCCGTAGAAGAATTGGTGGTCGATGGAGAACGTGTTCTTGTCGTTGGGGTAATTGAAGAAGAGTGGGTTGAGGGCAGGGGTACCAGTCTGGTTCTGCTTGTAGATAGCTGTGTAGATGTAATCGACTGGTTTTGTGTTAGTTTTATCCGGATCTTGAAACAGGCAACTTACGGAGCTGGTATCGAATGGAAATTCCAGTTCGAGCTGCCTCAGCGACCTTGGGCCAGCGGTAGAACTCCTGGGATGACGCTGAAATCTCGTTGTGGTTACGGAAGAAGGTGTAAAAGCTACCAAGAGTGGCCCATCTAGCGCAGAGTGTCTCGGTAACATTGCCACCAAACCCGCAGACATCAGAGCCAACAACAGGGATCTGGTAGATGGATGCAAACTGCAAGATCTGTCCAATACTGAAACGGTATTGATCCCAGATTGAGAGGTTGTCTCCGAGCCAGTGGGAAACATCCTTGCCAGATCCAGCAAAGGTGCTTCGGGTGATGACCAGAGCACGCTTATCGGGGCGTCTGGCGCGCATAGCGTTGTGGGAGTGTGTTGACATTTGAGCACCGTAAAGGTTGTGTGTGTCGTACTGGAGGTAATCTCCGCTCTGCACGAGATCGGTGTCAGTTGTGCCATCAGCCAGCGTAGGTCCAGCGCCATTCTGAATCATATAAGGCGGTTGGATGAGCTTGCGGTCGGGGAGACCCTTGCACTCGTTGGGGCCACAGCCAGAGCCAGTCGCCTTTCCGTTCTGCCACGAGAAACCAGGGCGTCCGTGTTTGTTCTGACCCCAGTGCTTACGAGCCGCCCAGTGTCCAACACCACGTTGGCGATGGGTGCGGACCTCGAGGGAGCGCTTGGGGTATTGGGCAATGACAGAGTCACGCTTTCCAGAGCCGTGGGAATGAGGCTGCAGACTGTCAGGGAAGCCGGGAATAGGAGCATCGGGACCATCTCGAACTGGGGGAGCCTTTGGTGGATCTCCGTCAACCTCAGCGAAGTTCTCAGGAGTAGTATTGTTGCCGGGATAGGGGCGGTTGAAGAAGTTGGCAGGCTCGTTCATGTCGATCCAGAGACCGTCAATATCGGGACCGTTCTCTCCATCAAAGAAGTTCACAAAGAGGTCACTCCAGTACTTTTGAGACTTGGGGTTGAACCAGTCGGGGAACACACTGGGGCCAGCCCACACAACACCTCGGTAGTCTGTGCCGTTGGGCTCCTTGATGAAAGTGTCATACTCGCGACCCGAGTCAAGGGCAGGGTTGGACTCCATGTCGTACACAGCGGGGTCGACCATGACTATATAGTGCTGGTCCCGCGCGTGGATCGTGTCGACGAGATCCTTGTACTTATCAGCAGGGAACCTCTCAGGGTCAATTGTGAAGACGCGACGACGATCCATGTAGTCAATATCAGTCCACATCGTTTCGAGTGGAATACCAGCGGCCGAGTAGTTGGCTACAACGGCAGCAACCTCGTAGACATCACGGTAACCGTACCTGCATTGGTGGAAACCAAGACCCCAGTAGGGTGTCATGAGAGGGAGGCTGACAATCTCAGCATACTGCTTGGCGACGTCTCGGGGTGAAGGGCCAGCAACAAAGTAGAAGTCGAGGACACCTCCAATGATGTTGTACTCGAGGAACTGGTCACCCTTCTTCTTATCGATGAAAACATCCATGGCATTGGAGTTGAGGAGGAAAACACCATGGGTACCATTCTGGCGATGGTCAAAGTAGATGGGGTGGGCACCGTAGAGGTTTTGACCCTTAGGGGTGCCATATGAATCGCGTGTGTAGATGGTTCTGGTGTAGTTTGTCGAGTTGAGCATGAATGGGTCGCTGTGCTCGCCGAGGCCATAAAGATGGGGATGCTCGGGCAGCTTGGTCTTGATGTAGACATACTGACTCTCAAAAACGAGCTTGCTGCCCGACGTGTCAAAAAGAACATCACCAGTGTCTTTGCGAGTAACGGAGAATGAGAAAGGATCCGCCTTGAACTTAAAATGAAGCTTGGAATTTTTGGGGGAAGCCCATTGGCCATAGCCAGGACGGGGGAAAATGTCGTCAGGGACTTGGTAGACGGTGTTGTTGGTATCCAAAATCTTGACATGCAAACGGTCTTCCGTCTGGTACTCGACTTCAAGCTTCAGCTTGGGAAGATCAGTACCAAAGACATTGCAGGCATCTCCGGCAAGAGAAAGGTCTGCGTAGAAGCCGGAACTCGTCTCCCAGTGTTTGGTGGCCTTGTAGCCAGGACATTTGGAGAGGTCCTTTTCGTAAAGGTCTCTGCGGGGTTTGTCAAGGTCTTCGACGCCAGCCTTGCTCTGTGCGAAAGCGGTGCCACTCAAGGCAACCGCCGAGGTGATCAGCTTCTTGAGAAACATCATGAACTATTGGAGAAGAGCTGTTGCTGCTGTCTGGAGTCCTTGAATCTGGTTTGCGCAACCCACCCTCTTATATATACTAGTTTTATCTTGGCAATCGTAACCTCGAGCTTAAATTCTCGTCACTCCGCATGCTGATGCCACTACCGCGGTGCGGAGACTCCGCCAGCCAGGAACACAGGCGGGAGGGAGTCTCCGTGGACAAGGTCGCTTTAACGGCTGTTCACAGCGTCATTTGGAGCAAGCCGTTGGAGAAACCTCATCGTTTAGGGAATCATATTCCATGGAATGGCCGAGAAAAGAGCCGGGTCCAGGTTCTCGTTGCGTGATGCTGTGCAAGGATACGTCGATGATGCATCATCGTTTAGGGCGGAGACTCCAATTGCGGGGTTTGGCGAGGTCAAGTGCACCCAAGCGTTGGCTAGCCTTATTCCCCAGCTTTTTCCGTCCAGGCCAAGAAAACTCTGTTGGTAAAATTAATCGGCTGCACGTAATCCCAGCGAGTAGAATCTCGACTGACTGTGGAAGAAGAACCCAGGATTGGCTCAATGTCGGACCGAAATTATGCATGATCTTTAGACTGGCGAGAGCGGATGGAAGCCATTGACGAATCAACGGAATTTACAGATTGGTCGAGTTTGCTTTAGGGAATGATTGATGCACAAGAATTAACGGACTAAGCGTAGAGGCACAAAATAGGATGTACGACTGATGCCTTCAGATCTCGTGCTAACAATTGGAGTCCGTAACAGCTGACTATTAGGGCTCTCCTGATAGTGCCACATCACTCATTCTAGGCGGTACAGTCTTCAGTCTGACCGCATAATGCCCTACTCCCTCTTCCTCGTTCACTGGACCGACTTCGGTCTCCGGCTCGGTGGCACTCTTTTTAGTTATTCAAAACCTTGTTCTTTTAGCGGCAATCCCCAGGTCAAAGCAAAAATTCCCATGGGGAAGTGATCCGAGTATGGGGAAATTTCCGATGATCCCTGTTGGCCAAGACGATGGCAAATTTACTTGGTCATTATCGCATTAAGTATGGGTTACTCCTGTCGAGCTTTTTTGTCACAGGACCGTTCGACTTGCCCGAAACATCACGCCAAGCCGAGAGTATCTCGGTCAATTATGTCAACCACAGCCTTCTATTCAATTCCGCCCTTTGCAAAGCATACCGCGTGCAACTGGGGATAGCCTCATGGGACATTAGGATCTGCTATTGCCGGTGATGTTAAGTAATAATGACATGACTTAGCACAGGGAGCAAAACCTGTACCTCGGTTACTGGATCACCCGGGTAGAAGCGGGCTTTGATACAGGGTAGCTCTAAGAATTCCTTTTGCTCACATGTTCAGGCAAGTCAGCAGTCTTGAGAGAACTGATGTTTGCTTCTGATGTTCCGCATTGTTCTGCGAGAATAGACGCCACAGAGATCATGCATTTCCCTTATTGTGTCCAGTTACCAGCAACAAGCTCGCTGGAACGCCCACGTTCAGCTTTGATTGACATGCAGTGGCTTCTCACCTGGCATAAAAGTGTTGAGTGCCAACACACCATGTACAACACCTAAATCCAGGTATTTTGCAAATAGTCTTAGAACACAAACAATTACCTACCCTTTCAGCAAAATATTCACGGCCATAGAATAAGAGTCATCATGGTGAACTCCGAACAATGGCAACGCAGGATTTAAGGACCCACTTGTGCTTATTTTGACTAGGCAGCCAATTTCAGCTTTTACTCATTTTGATCGAATACAACCTCAACGGCCTATGAGTATGCTACAAAGTACGCAAGACATCGCATCTGACCTCAGGATCGTGGGAGTGAATAGCGATAGCTATCCCACGATCATCTGTTTCCACGGTTCAGGAGGCTCTTGCGCCTCGTGGGAGCCCCTGGCAAACTTACTCAGCAACTCGTATCGAATCCTCCTCTGGGACCGTCGAGATTCTGAGCTGAGGCCTGACACAGCAGTAACGACACTACTGGAATACCTGGATGAAGCTCAATTATCTTCCAGCTTTATCATCGTGGCCCATTCTTATGGCGGCACCTTTGCAAGGCTGTTTCTCGAACAGAGACCGCATCAGGTCGCTGGAATGGTCCTGGTAGAGACTGGGCAAGAAACTGCAATAGACTCCCAAGTTGAGAAGAGGCAGTATGATAATCAAATCTTGGGAAACAAGCCACTGGTCGTTATACGTGGCAACACCCTCGTCGACAAGTGGAGGGAGTACAATGAGAAGCTTGCTGCCAATGGTAGCACTTCAAATCCAGTTCTGGAAATGCAAAAACAACTCCTTGACGCAACAGACAAGGAAGATGAAAGGTTGAAGAAGGCTCAACTACGACTTTCGCGGAACAATAAATATGTTCACATTCCAGATTGTGGACATGGGGTTATTAGTCAAAAACCTGAAGCAGTAAGGGAGGCTGTTGACTGGGTTGTGGAACACCTGCGTACACAAGGAGATGCAGCGACAAGAGGTGACCCGAGTTGTATATCACCAGTGGACAATGAGACAGCTTTGAAAAAAGGTATTGGGGCACGACTAAAGGGAGCGAAGGACATTTTCCGTGTAAAAAGTGTTTCTAAGCTATTTCGAAAATCAGATAACTGATAGGGGGTCAATTCAGTGCTTTGCAGTGAACAAGATTGGGGACAAGCCTGACTGGTAAGAAGTCGACACTTTGAGAAGTGAGTTGTTTCTATACCTGCATATATTTAGGCTCTGCAGTTGGTCGTTGACAACGGGCAACAACCATCAAATATCTAGAGGGCTCTATTCACAGACAATAGACTTCAATCTCATCACGTGTTAAACAGATCGCGATTTAGTGATACTACAAGTATAATACCACGGCTAAATCGGGGCAAGCCAAAGCCGCAAGCAAGTCACGGTGCTTTCGCAGGGTATATATACCTGCACTCGACCCTCTTCATGTTTCTATTCTATGTCAACAAAAGCTAAGCTAATAACAAGATCCATATCCTAAGGAAAACAAATAGGTCAAAACTCAATCGCCATGCCTTCGCCGTCCCCGTGATTGATGCCCTTGAGTGTAGTGCAAATTTTGTGTATTGACACTTCGCTACGCTTCATGTTGAGATTTCATGTTACAGTATCCTTGGACACACAGGGAGCAGTAAAGGTAAACTAGAAACTTTCAATAGAACCGTTCAGCGACTTGTTGAGAAAAGAAACACAAAAGGCCATTGAGCACCCGAAGAAAGACCAAAAAGATCGACCACGCCAGGATTCGAACCTGGAATCTCTAGAGATTACGGGTAGTCAGAGCCGAAATCTAGCGCCTTAGCCATTAGGCCACGCGGCCAAGTTCTTGAATGACGATGGCGACGTTTGGAGATCTCATACCCTGAGACAAGATAGTCGCCATCGTCTGTTCTCAATCGACAAGAATACAATCTGTCTATGGTGTAGAGTCTATTCATGGATGAGGGGGGTAGTGAGATTCCTAGACTGAATTCTGGGTAAGATACCGATAAAGATCCCATCAGCACGCGCAATGTCGGTTCTGTTGCTCAGGATACAGTTAGGGCGGGTAGAGCAACCCTCCTACCAGCGGCTTATTTGGTGGAAATGGCGGTTTCAAAGTCACCCAAAAACTTCCAAAAAGTTTCCTCGCGCCAACCTTTCGCTTTCCAATCATTTGCAGGCTTGGGAAATGTGTCAATGACTCCAAACACTGACATATCGTGGGCAAAGACGAAGAAAATATTGTCTTGAGCATCTGCCTTCTGTGCTTCTTTGACCGTTTGTAGAGCTTGATCTATATCATCACCAATCGCCGGTTCGAAGAATGTCTCCCCAGCCTTACGTCCACGCTTAGTATTGAGATCATCGAATACACTCCCAGGACAGCGGGAGAGACGTAAGCGAAGAGATTCAGGCAGTGGAAGATGCTCAGAGAGGTTTTGAGGGTATGGGACATATTGCGACGGACGAAGCTCGCCGCCATGATGGCAAAGGTCACCGCCCATGAAGATGAAGGTATCCGGACCAGTCGTTGTACGTACTAGACCAGATAGATGGCCAATAGCATGGCCAGGCGTGTCCAGAAGGTAAAAGGACCCATCACCGAAGAAGTCAAATGCTCGAAACGGTCCAATACGTAGAGGCGCTTCCTCAAAATCGATTTCTCTAAACTTGCGTCCTCTGCACGGTTTGTTAGGCATAATTACAACCCTTGCCTCAACATATGACTTACTCGAAATCTACTTCACGCACCGGAGAGTCTGGATCAGCTGGGTATCCAGGACAGAATGCCTTCTTGAACCCTGGACCAACCACAAGCTCGGTAGATCCTGGAAACGTTGTGACATCTCCAAGGTGATCAAAATGATGATGGCTGGATTCGAATCAGCAATTGAATCTCACAACGTTCTCACTACTCACCTCCAAATTACGGTGTCAATCTCTGAAGGCTGCATGCCGTTATCCTTGAGTATGTCGGCCACATTCTTTGGCACATCCAACCCCAGATTTGCTTCGGTTATCGTCTTGACCCACATTGGCGAGAAGTTATGAAGTGGATCTTTGGGTACTCCAAGATCAAATAGTGCTCTCTTTCCCGAAGGACTCTCGACCAAGAAGGACCACGTTGTTGCCGTAGGCATCATGTCCATGCCTTGCATTAGGGGCTTCATAAGAAGGGACAATGGCAGGTTGGACATGCGTAGCGAAGAGTCGATGATGCTAACTTTGGCCGGCTCCCCGCTGGGCACCTCAAAGAGTGGTCGTTGAGCCATAGTGAGAGTGGGTGTCGATTAGAAGAATATTAGTTGTGGTGATTAATTCTCGGGTAGGTAGTGAGTCTTTTATAGCTTTATTTTCGAGCTAAGAGTTAAATGTTTGACATTGTGACGTCAGATAACGTTAAGTTGATTACTAGTAGTAGATATGGACTAACTTAGAGACCGGCCTCGTGATGTTGACACACGATATGGGGTGGATGTGTATTCCATAAGCTTACTGAGATGATACTTTGATTGTAGTGATCCTAGCTACTTGGCTCTTGTGGTTTGTACGAGAGGAAAAAAAGATATCATATACAGAAGTCACTACCTTATATTTGAATCTACAATGCGAGATCCAGCAGTTGTTGACCTTAGCAGATAATATAATGCTTATACATCTCTACATGGTAAAACTCTTGCTGTCTCTTGGCCGCCTATGACCACCGTACTTAAGTGACAGCCAGAATGAACGTACCTTAGTCAGCGACAGCATTGGTGTCAAAGTCGGATCAATTACGTTTCCGCGTGGTCATTCTCCGAACCACCCGGCTATCCAGAAGTCCTGCGTTATCACCACCATGTATTGGCTCGGAGTTTCCGCTGGGTGTGACTTTCAGTGTTATGATTAAAGGCCAAGGTTTGGAATTGACCGAAGATTCAATAATAAAAACAGCCAAGCCAAGCTAGTAGAGATACTGTCGAAATGTTTGTAGAGTGTTACTGCCGAAGCTATGTTTTGACCATTCCCCTTCAATGTAGTCTCCCGATTTGATCTCGTCACTATATTTAGCTTTAGAAAAAACTGCTTCAATTGACTACCCAAAACGCGCTAAAGAGAGGGTCGATCAACACGTGAAGAATCCACTGTAAAGCGGACTTTTTACCCAAATTCCAACGAGTGACCGCTAGTTAGTGCTTACTTGAAATATATCCCGCTGATGCCTACCGTGAGGACAGCTCAGCCTTATGGTGTCAAACAGATGAATAAAACCGTGAGATTTTCTCTTTGGTGATCGAACTCCCATCATAAAAATAACAACATCTTCACATCGCTCCAGCATCCACGCTATGGGTGCCATCGTATCCCAATTATGGACCCCGGCGCCAATCATAATCGGATTGATTGGATTTCAATGTGCAGGAAAGACAGCCATCGTCCACAGACTGAGCAATAACGAGGAGCCAGTAGTACCGTCAGTAGAGAGTCGGTTCTAATCTTTTCGACACAAAAGTTCGCATGCTGATATCAGGAGCAGCTGTGGAGACCACATCCATAAAACAGGAAAACCAACGGTTCGATATCTTCGACTATGCTGGAGTCCCTGGCTGGAGAACCTGTTGGAGAGTTTTCATGACCAGGGTTCACGGCGTTGCCTTTGTCATCGATGCTACGGATGATGAATCTTTCCCAGAAGTAAAACATGAATTACTCAATCTGCTGAAGGAGGAAATGCTTGCCACGCAGCCATTCCTCATTCTCCTGAACAAGCAGGACGATCCAGTCAGTAGAGATTCCAGGAGGGCGATGAGAAACTAACATAGCGCAGGGAGCCATGAGTGTTGCTGAACTCATGCAACGTCTCGAAATACAAAAGTATCTTGACCAGGAATTGAAATGCGTACGTATCATGCTTTGCTCCTACTTGAGGCCGACACTAACGTCGTCACATGACAGTACGTCCAGGGTTCAAGTGCTATTAGCGGACAAGGGTTAGCTGAGGGCCTTGAATGGTTGCGACGGGCTGTAAGATCACGCCAAGACGCTGGTCTATTATAGCTATTGTAGAGAGTGGGAAGAGGGTACCACAAGAACTGCAGAGCGCGCGGGTTGCCGTTTTTGTTTGACCATAGCCAGTGCAAAACAGGATCAGTTTGCCCTCAAGTCTACTATCTAGGCGCAACTGTGTCCTTCACAACTTTTGCATCTAGCCAACGTCTGAGAAGAGGTCCAGCAGCCACTGAAACCGTAGAAACAAAAGAGTCAATAAATCCAACTCCCCTTTTAGGCGAAGGTCCACTCATACCTGCAAACAGAAGCTTCGCTTCATACTCGCTACAAATGACAAACTCGCCTTTGTCAACCTTTTTGATAATGTAATCCGCGACCTGCTTGGATGAGTGGAGCTTTTGCATCAATTCTGCCATCGGTGCAGTGGTTCCTTCAAGTTTCTTTGTCAACTCGGGCTTGTTCTTGACCTCTTCGATGAATGATGGTGATATGAAGTTTGAAGGAAAGCTGACGTGTACTGAGTACTTTGTTGTAGGGCCAGAATACCTCTTCAACTCGCTGCGAAGAGTATCTGCTAGAGCCCGGACGGCACATTTAGCAGCTACGTAGCGAGTTAGAAGGATATGCCACAAGCCATAAGGACAGTAACTCACGTGTGTAGGCGATATAGCCAGGGAAGGCTACAAGAGCTGCCGCACTACTGACGAATACCAGTTGCCTGCGTCTAGGACCATATCTACGATTGGTGCTCGACTTTGATCTCTTGTCGTCTTCTATCCAGAGTTTAAGCATTGCCTGAGCCGGATATGCACTGGTAAGGTAATTGTTTGCCATGCATCTCTGCACATCCTCGGGGTCAAGATCCACCAAGAAACCAAGTTCGTTCGTGGTACCACCGGCTACGCAGTAAAGTATGTCTGGCAGTCTGGGCTGTGACGTAAAAGCGGACTGTATCTATTTACTGTTAGCAATAATAACCTCTTCTCATGTAAATTATGACCTTTGATGGGTCCGTCAAATCAAGCGAGTATGTGGTTATTTCTTGACTCTCGAACTTTCTTACAGCAAGCACTTCATCCCTTGTTTGATCGAGCTGCTGCTGTCGTCGAGCAAATATCGTCACATGGGAGCCTGGCCAGCAGTTAGAATTCGATATCATCTCCATGCTGAGACTGGTTCAAACCGTCTCTTGCTGAAGCCAGAGCCAATTCTTTGCCTAGTCCAGTGGATCCGCCAGCGATGAAGACCGTCTGCCAAGCGAGTCAATATCAATTGAAGGAGGAAGCTGTTTGCTGCCATCGAATTACCTTGCTAGTGAGATTTACCATGACCATGTCGTCACAAACACAGTTGGAGTCATTGATCTGACTCGTTTCGACTTATCAGCCATGGCCTATGTAGAGGTGATATAGAAAAGAGAGATGATGCTGTAGAGGCAAAACGACCTTTCGGAATTGACTCTCGACATGAATAGATCAGTGACAACTCGATTAGTGCACGGCTGTAAAGTGGCCCTTTCGACAATGCCGTTATATCCGGGTCGTGGAACGGTTCCCGCTGACTGCAGTATTGTTGGTCGACCCTGCATTGATGGCTTATGTGATTGGCTCTGAAGCTTTGAAAGCGGCTGGTCTGACCACCATGAACGGCCTCATGGGTCCGAGTGCCTTGTTGTCTCGGGTTTCGGAACCCGTGAGAATGTAACGAAGGAAGGACAAGGCAAAAACACTATCACCGACGAAGCAAAAACGTCTCACTGGGGGATGAGCTGAAAGAGTTGCGGTCAACTGAGCGTAAGAATGAACACGTACCATGGAGCGTCACAAATATTGAACCTGGGGTTGGTAATGCAGCGTTCAAAAAGGGACACGTGAGTCGAGGCCATCAGGATTCATGGTACTATGTAACACACCGAGGAGACTGCGGCACTAGTGAACAATTGGCAGTGTCTGAGTCTTCCCTTTCCGAACCAATGTTGCGCTGAAACCGGCCGAAATTACCCGCAACACTCCTTTTCATCAACTGGACTTGAACAATTGTCTCCTTCAAACTTCGTTCATTCAACAAATCTTTGAAATTCTATGCATTTTAGAATTCTATCTTGAGGTTCTGCAGAACTTCAGCCTACTATCATGTCTAACTCCGTTAACCCCTCGTTATACGCAAACTGCACCGTCTCAACATGCCCACTATCGACATCCTACTACAACTACCGCATCGATGTTGCGGCTAATTCCGCCTTCGTTGGTCTGTTCTCCCTCGCTCTGATCTGGTTCTTCGCCGTTTGGTTATACACGCGACGCGGCTTCTGGTTCATGTTTGCTATGGAATTGGGCATCTTGACAGAAATCATCGGCTATGTTGCGCGCGTGATATCTTGGAAGAACCAGTGGAACCAGGACGCGTTTCTCGCACAAATCGTCTGCATAACCATCGGTCCTGCGTTCTTGTCCGCGGGCATGTATCTCTGTTTAGGGCGAATCGTCGTGATATATGGGGAGGAGAACTCGCGAGTACCAGCAGAGTGGTACACAAGACTGGCAAGTAGAGGCTATCTTTTTAACCAGACTGTTCTAACCTAGCTGTGTAGTTTATTCCATGCGATGTCCTATCGTTAGTTCTGCAGGCAGCCGGCGGAATCATTGCGTCTATTGCACTTCAGGACAACGAGTCGCTCACGACCGGCGACAACATCATGATCGCCGGCCTGGCATTTCAAGTGTTTACTCTGATTATATTCATAAGCTTGTGTGCTGACTTCATGCTGTGTCTGCGTCGGAGGAAACGTCAACTTGGGGCAGCTGCTGTGCTACCGCAGGATCCAGCTTTGACGCGCATCCGCGACTCGTGGCAATTCAGAGGTTTCACTATCGCTCTAGCTCTTGCTATCATTTTGGTTCTGTGGCGGTGTGCATACAGAGTAGCTGAGCTCAACCAAGGCTGGACTGGACCGATTACCTTTAAGCAATATCTATTCATGGGCATGGAGCCTGTGTTGATCACGGCGGCAGTTTACTCACTTGCTTTCTTCCATCCGGCTGTCTGCATGGGAGAGGCTTTGAGCCAGAAGAACAACCTGACCATGTCTCGGTTCATGAAAAGCAGAATTTAGTGCTGTAGTTCTGGCGTCACTTGGGTACGTGTCGGGTATCGGAAAGTCTGAGTTGGGTTTTAAACATCAGCTATACTCCAGTCGGAATTCTCTTATACAAGGAGTATACTTTGTTCTCGTTCCGTGTTGTATCTTCTTTATCACATTATGCTATAATTAACTAACCATGCGTCCCACTACCTTGTAATTCTAAGGCCCATCTCTGCAAATCTAAACCTGCGAAGCTGTTGTCCAAGCCATTGCCCGCTGTGAATATGCTTGCTTCTAACATAGGGAGCAAAGTAGGCGAGCTCTCGAATCCAAAATTGTGCAATGGAGCGGATATCCCGGTGACTGCATTTATCATAGGTTCCGATGTTAGTGTTGTGGATAACAGGCCCAGATTATTGTGAAGTTCACTCATCTGGAGCAGCGCGCCTTGTCGTGGAAGGATCTGATGGTTGTCCAACGTTCCAGGCCATCCTTCAGCTCCTCCTCCGGATTGGCTGGAGCAAAGACCTAGTACGATTTCTCCGCTCTCAGTTAACCTTTTAATTGGAACGTTTGAATCTGCAATGTGAGAGATCGACCGTAGTATTGTGACAAATGAAGTCAGGAGCTCGGTTGTGGGGTCCGCGTAACCCTTAGGGTCGTTGAGTATGACAAAGGAGCATAGCTGAAAGAAGCTCAAAGAAGCATAGCCCACTAAAAGTCTCTATAACCAGTTGTCAGAGACCAATGTTTCAGAAGGGGGGAAGAGCTAGGGACATACCGGATAACGGTGAGATGATTGCCGAAGTCTGCATTTTGCCTCCAAAGTGTAAGGAAGAGAGATATGCATCGTCTTGCACTAGTCATCAATGCATCTTCTGCATCGAGTTTCCAGTACAAAAAAGCTTCGAGTGCGCATTCAACAATCTTGAGCTCCCCCTCGACACAAGACAGAGGTTGTCCGGCAGAGTCATTCAAAGTATGGTCAGTCTGGAAATCTCGCAGCTCCTGAGAGAGACAAGCGACGATCCGCTCAATTTGTTTGACCGAGTTATTTCCAGAAGTATCAGAGTAGAGTTGCACGAAAATCTTCTGCTCAATCTGACCGAGTCTGGCCCGTGCCACAAGGACGGGGTCAACAGCTTGCAATGATACCCAGGCATCCGGGTGCCACAGTGGTACATGCGGAGGATGACCATCCACCCAGCATCTGGATTTGTCTAGAGTATATAAGCTGAGGAAGACCCTCTGTCGTTCCTGAGTCTCTTCCAAGGTATAGTCCTGTGATGCGTCCCGTTGGTAAAGCCCCAACTGTTTGGCTCCCGCGGATGCCAATGTGAGGAACAAACTCGCACGTTCCGGGCCCCAATGGACTTTTGCAACCAGATGCTATATCACATCAGCATAAATCTCGCATTCATGAATGTCACTATGCAACGCACCAAGTAAAGCAGGGCCTGAATGTTACTCAAATGCGGCGTCATGAGCTCATGAATGTTGTGAACAGCTCGCATTGCGTTGTCCAGAAAGTATTTAACAAGACCTAGGTCAATGGACCCCCAACCAGATATCGGTGAGTTGCATTGTGTCGACGCCGAAACCAACTTGGTGGTGAGAATCAAGATGACGAGACCATTGAAGCATATGACATGGGGTTTGCGTGGTAAACCTGCCGTTTCAGGTTGTGAGTTCGCGATGAACTCCTGAAGCCGATCTTTTGACCAGATAGGCAGAATCTGGTTGATGCTATTGTAGTATGGTTCAATCATTGCCTCAAGGATACCTGGTGGTGGGGTTGTGATTATACCCAAGTCCCCGGTGGAATGACAGGTATCCGTCAAAGCAGCAACCGTCATGAGCCTGTCCCTAGCAAGCATGAGCTGATCATGGGACACAACACACTGCTTGTGGGATTGAATCAGAGGCGTCATGATGGAATACACAAACTCATTGATCAAAAATTCCAACGTAGTCGATCCGACATGTTGCTGGGAGCCGTCAGCGCGGTGGATTAGACGGGGCTGGCCTGGTCGCATAGCTGCATAACGAGAGTGCGATGAAGGTGTCGAGGATGATGAACCAGAGACCTGTGTCGACACATCCAGTCCAATTACCTCTGTAAGCCAAGTCACTGGTGTGAAGAATGAGGCGTCGCCCACTCGCGAATCCAGCTTTGTTAATATTTCCTTGATATCTGACATGCTCTTTTCCAGTTGGTCGATGCGACCTTCAAGCCCAACGACAACATTGTTCCTACAGTGAGATGGACGTCAATATCACATGAATTCCAGTACAAGAGGAACGGATTTGCATACAGCATCACGGTCTGACTTGGTCGTTTCCCATAGCCTGACCACTCGCATTCGATGCCGAGGCGGGCGCAGTTGGCGCAGTTGGGTCGCTCTCTACCACAGCGGACCTTTTTGATACGACATTGATCGCATACTAGAACAAAACAACGATAATTAATGCCACGATTCATTAAGGTTTGCCAAAAACAGGAATTACCTGGATATTCCTTGGCACTGTTGGTATTCCGTTCTGTCGGGTCAGTGGAGTCGTGAAACCTTGGGCTTGACATTTTGAGCTACAGACATGCAATACCAGGAACGTAATGACGTATAAGGAAATGAGCGCCCAGAGGATTATCTTGTTGATGATAGCACGTGTAGTCAAGCAGACTCGAGCATCCACATACATATATTTGCAAGCAGCAGGACTTTCCGTGGAAAGAGAAAAGATACCGGTATCTCACTGATCCCGGAACCTTGATGTGTCTTTACCTTACTTGGGAACTGCCTCTCATCCTCTACTCAGCGGGCTACTACAATCGATAACTATGCGTTGCCAATCTGATCGCGCTTTGAAATTCGATCAGTCCTAGGTATTGCTTTACGTCTTACACAAAGGTCAAAGACATCAAGGCAATCAATTGAGAGAATGAATCGACTGATAGCTGCATAGCCTGAATGATTTGCGCCCTGTTCAGGATCGCACGGCACGGGTACACAATCCGGACCAATCATTTCTATACTGTAACCATTGAGTAAACACTAGCTGCCGCTCTCCCGAGCAGGCTGATTCAAGCCAGGGGAGCTGATTTACTCAGCGTAAGCAGCGCAGGGCCAATCTCACTCAAAGGTGTTGACGGCCATTCTTTTGGGGTCCATTTCCTTGACGTCGGCCGCCTGAGCCAGCTGATAAACCTCCCTCATGGCACTCGGCACTCCATTGCGGCCCGTCTCACCACCTTGAATCTCGAGCATTTCTCGAGCCCATTGGATCACGGATGCTGCCAGTCCTCGCACCTGCTCCTCCGTGTTCCCCGCATGTACGATGAGCCTTACCCTGCCAGTCCCTCTTGGCACCACGGGCGGGTCTACTGGAGTCGCATTGAACCCATCTCGATGTAGGTGCATGGTGAGGAAATAGTTCTGGCCCTGTCGCGTCCACACAGGGAGGAATTGCGTGACAAAGGAACGGGATTCCACGCCTTCACTCACCGGGATACTGCATATGCCCGCGTCAACGGCGTCTTGCCAGGTGTCATCTTCCATGATTATGTCGCAAAACATTCTTACAAGGTACTGGAGTCGCTCTTGCAGCTGTGATACAAAACAAATCACGAATCGGTCAGCGTCATTCTGACTCAACAGGGCGGCTGAGCTCCACTCGGGGTACAACCGGGTTGAACCCCTCGGGGTTGCAATTGGGATCCTCATCTCACTCACCTTTATGGTTCTGCCGCTCACCATGAGTTCATATCCCGCACGGATCGCCGCAACCATTGGGAAAGAGGGTGCTGTCGTAAAGATGACAGGCCTGGCAAAATTGAGGAGCGTATCCAGCACACTCGGACTGGCAAGGATGGCCGCTGGACGGTATTAGCAGGGAATTAACCGGCAATGAGACAACAACATACCCCCGGTCGCTCCTAATCCTTTGCCATAAGTATGCAGACGTATGGCGACTTCTTTCTCCAATCCCAACTCACAAACGAGACCACGCCCGTTTTCCCCGAGCAATCCTGTGCTGTGGGCCTCATCAATGATGATTTGGGCATTGCCAGCAGGGAAAACATCCTTGACAACTTGAACAATCTCTGCAAGGGGTGTCACATCGCCGTCCATGCTGTAGATCGATTCTACGGCCACCAGAACGCAGCGAGACCCATCTCGAATGAGTGACTGGGAATTCTTGAGTTCTACAAGCACTCCTCGTAGGCCCTCGGCGCTGTTATGCTTAAATGGTAGTTGTGTTGAAGCCAAACTTGACTTGAGGCCATCATGCACACTCGCGTGAATAAGCTCGTCGTACACAACGGCGTCTCCAGGACGAGGAACAGCTGAGAAGATGGCACAGTTGGCGTCGTATCCAGACCCCACGAGGAGAGCGGCTTCTGCACCATGAAATCCGGCAATCTGACGCTCCGTAGATTCCATGTACGCGTTATTCCCATCTGAGATTCGCGATGCTGTGCTGCCAACCGCGAAATATGGATTGCAATGTAGCTCGTGCAAAAATGCATCTCGGAGTAGGCCTGAAGTAGCAAGAGATAAAAAGTAATTAGATGAGAAATCCACCTTATGCTCAAATCTGTGCAGAGTCAAAAGACTGTGGTCGGTGCGGCGCTGGTCCAGGGCAATCTCTAGATTTCGGAGGAAAGGTGTGGCATTTTTCATGGTATGGGCTTTGGGCTTTTGCCCTTCAAGCCATGTTTGGATCTGGCTAAGGTCTTGTCCCATGTACATGGCTCCTCCGTTCTGTGTCATTGCGACTTGATAAAGATTGGATGGTGATTTAGATGTTTTGCGTTAATAGTTGGCATAGATTTTACTAAACAGTCGCACCGACGAGGTTGACGTGATTCTTTTGTGTTTTAAATTGAAGCTATCTATCCCACACAGCGTCTATTTAGCAAAACCACACAACCTCCGGGGATATCTCGTTGGTTATCAGCCACATGCTGTGATGATGGTTTTCGTACATATGAACCGTAAATAAGCCCTAAGTCTGAGGCATGCAGCTCTTGTGAGATAGTAAGAACGGGTTCCGGATTCCGTCTAGGACTGGACCAATCATATCACATCTGTCATCAATAATTTGTATTCGTAGATCGAAGGGACTTAGAACGAGATACATGCCCTTGCGTGAAGACTGCATGTCACACCATTGTGCTGCACTACAAACACCCAACTACTATACCTCCCTGCAGGGATCAGGATGAAGCACCTACCCGATAACTTACGAAAAGTAAATCCTGCCTAGATCTTCCCTCGGCAGAATCTAACCGCTCATTTCCCTAAACAGTGATATTGGATCCTTTTCCCGCAATCCTCTCGAAAGAATGGTCAGAAAGCGGAATCCGTCTTACGTTCTTCCCTCAAATAGGGTTTGAATGGCCCAACTTGATCGGTGAAGGCAGGTGACCGGGATCCGTTTGCCGGTAATTGCCTTTGGTGCCGCTGAGGCTATCATGAAGGTGGCGGACAATGGTGAGAAGACTTGAATCTAAGGATGTTATAACAAGAAACAACAGCCGTGCCGTACTCACAGCAACAAGATATACCCAGGCAAATAGATCAGATTCCCTTAACACCTATATTTTCCACTGTATATACCACGTTCTCCAAATCCAAACCTCAACAGCCATGTTGAACGATATCAACAGTGCCTCTAATGGCATCAACGGTCATGCCGCTACCAATGGCCATACAAACGGTAATGAGGCAAATGGGAATGGGCACACAAACGGGTACACACCTAGTGTGAGCTCGTCCGATACCTCCACCGCGGAGCCGATCGCCATCTGCGGCATGTCCGTTCGTCTTCCAGGCGGTCTACATTCGCCAGAAGCCTTGTGGGACTTCCTTATCAACAAAGGTGATGCTCGTGGTCCTGTTCCAGAGTCCAGATACAAATCTTCTTCCTTTTGGTCCGAGACTACGAAGCCCGGAACTGTCAAGACCCAGCAGGGTTACTTTCTTGATGAGAGCATAGACATCGCAAGCGTGGACACATCATTCTTTACCATGCGTAAAGCCGAGGTTGAGCGCGCTGATCCTCAGCAGCGCCAGATGCTCGAAGTTGCAAGGGAGTGTCTAGAGGATGCGGGCGTCGACTGGAAGGGCCGAGCAATTGGCTGTTACATGGGAAGCTTTGGTGAAGACTGGACTGAGATGTTTGCCAAAGAGGCCCAGCAGTACGGCCTGTACCGTGTTACAGGATATGGAGACTTTATGGTGCCCAACCGCGTCTCTTATGAGCTAGATTTGATGGGCCCAAGGTATGCGACCCCCGACCAAGATATTCATCTGCTAACAAGGACTCGACAGCATGGTGGTCCGCACTGGATGCTCTGCAGCCCTTGTTGCACTCCACGAAGCATGTCTCGCAGTCTCTCGCGGCGGCTGTGAAGGTGCCATCGTCGGTGGCGCTAACCTGATAATGGCTCCCGGTATGACCATGGCCATGGCAGAACAAGGTGTCCTTGCGCCTGATGGCTCATGCAAAACTTTCTCCGCTGACGCCAACGGTTACGCCAGAGGAGAGGCCATCTCAGCCATCTTCATCAAGCCCCTTCGCGATGCAATCCGTGACGGGAACCCTGTTCGTGCAGTCATCCGTTCCACAGCATCCAACAGTAATGGGAAGGGCACTGCAGGAGGTATTCAAGTACCCAATGATGTCGCCCAGGAAGCCATGATCAGACAGGCGTATTCAATCGCCGGTATCAGTGATTATTCCCAAACAGCCTTTGTCGAGTGCCACGGAACTGGGACATCAATTGGAGACCCCATCGAGACCAGAGCTGTTGGTCGAGTGTTCGGCCCCTCTGGAGGCGTTCTCATAGGTTCTGTGAAGCCTAACCTCGGACATTCCGAAGGAGCCTCAGGTCTCACATCGCTCATCAAAGCGGTACTAGCCTTGGAGAACCGTACCATTCCCCCAAATATCAAGTTCAACAAGCCCAATCCTGACGTTCCGTGGGATTGTGGATTGTCTGTTCCTACAGAACCTGAATCATGGCCAACCTCTAAGCATGAGCGTGTCAGTGTCAACTCCTTTGGTATCGGCGGTAGCAACGCTCATGTAATTCTCGACTCTGCACAAAGCTTCGACTTGTCCCTTCCTGCCAAACGTGCCACCACATCACCCCAATTGTTGGTGTTCTCCGCCAATGGAGCAGACTCCCTTCGCAAGATGGTAACCAACTACGAGGACTACATCGAGAAGAACCCTGACAGAGTCAACGATCTTGCCTATACTCTGGGTCACAAACGTGAGCACTTGACACATAGGGCCTTTGCTGTAGCGAGCCCTCTTGGTTCACTCACGGCCTCCCCCGTTTCCAAAGCTGGTGAAATCCCCAATATTGTCATGGTCTTTACCGGTCAAGGTGCTCAATGGCCTCGAATGGGCAGGGCTTTGATCCAGAACTCTCAGTTTCCTATCTTCAAACAGACCATCCAGGCTTTGGATGCCCATCTGCAGTCTTTAGACGACGTGCCGGAATGGAGTATTGAGAAAGAGCTCCAGAAGTCCATCAAAACAAGCAGGCTCAGCTCAGCTGAATTGTCCCAGCCACTGTGTAGGGCTATTCAGGTTGCTCTCGTGAATACCCTCGCTTCTATTGGTGTCCAGCCTGAAGCAGTGGTTGGTCATTCCAGCGGCGAGGTTTGCGGTGCATATGCTGCGGGCGCAATCACTGCCGAGGAGGCCATCACCATTGCGTTCTACCGTGGGCTTGTCACCAAGCTACAAACAAAGCCAGGCGCTATGGCTGCTATTGGGATGGGTGCCGATGAGATCCAACAGTACCTACGGCCAGGTGTTGTTGTAGCCTGCGAGAACTCGCCACGCAGTGTTACTATTGCGGGTGATAGTGAAGCCGTGGAGAAGATGGTGGTGCAGATTATCAAGGAATCTAGGCCCGATGTTATGGCACGGCTTCTCCAGGTTGACATGGCATATCACTCTCACCATATGGCAGAGATTGGTGATGACTACTACGCTCTCATGAAGAACAAGATCTCGCCCAAGAAGCCTACAAAGCTATTTTTTAGCAGTGTCGAAGGGTGTCTATTGACTGAAGCCTCAGACTTTGGTCCCCGTTATTGGCAGACCAATATGGAATCCCGAGTTCTCTTCAGTCCCGCTGTCACTGCCATCATCAACCATGAGATTTCCAAGAACGCAGTCTTTTTAGAAGTTGGTCCTCATTCAGCCCTTGCTGGACCCTTGCGTCAGATCCAGGCCCACCATTCCACCTCTTCGCCCTACGTATCCGCCCTCACTCGCCATCAAAATGATGCAGAGTCTTTCTTGACCTGTGTGGGAAACCTATATAATCTCACCGCCAGTGTCGACCTTACTAAGGTCATTCCTCGTGGATCTACTCTACCCGACCTACCACGGTATCCTTGGAACCATTCCGAAAGGTATTGGTACGAGTCGAGGCTCAGTAAAGAATGGCGACTACGCGAGTACAAGTTCCACGACCTTTTGGGCGTTCGAGTTCCAAAGAGCCTCGACTTTGAGATTCTCTTCCGGAACTTATTCCATCTTGACAATGCACCATGGATTCGTGACCACAAAGTCGGTGAGGATATTGTCTTCCCGTTCGCCGGATACGCAAGCATGATTGGCGAGGCAGTACGACAAGTGACTCATGTAGACGAAGCCTTCAAGTTGCGAAATGTTATTGTCAGTACTGCTCTTGTATTGAACGAAGGCAAACCTGCAGAGATCATGACGACGCTCCGTCGTAAGCGGCTGACCAATTCACTCGACAGTGAATGGTGGGAGTTCACTATCGCTTCATACAACGGAACCCTCTGGACCAAGCACTGTTCTGGTGAAGCCAGGTCTTTTAGTGAAGATTTTGGGGTTGCAGAAGCTCAGGCTCATTTTCTGCGCAAGGTCGACACTCGTCGCTGCTACGAATCTATGGCTAGGTCAGGGTTGAACTTTGGGCCCGAGTTCCAACGGCTGGATCACATTCGCGCCGACACGCTTGACCAAAATGCTACGTCTAAAGTCACTAATAAATCTGGAGATGATGTCGATTACCATCTCCATCCCACCATCATTGATGCATCTCTGCAACTACTCAGTGTCGCTGCATCCAAGGGGTTTGCCAATCCTTCAGACAAGACCATGGTACCGACCCAAATCGATGAGATGTGCATCTACCGCTCCACAACAGTTGGCGATGTTGACGTCCGGGCAACTGCATCTTATACTGCTAGCGGTTCCATTGCTGGCAGTGGTCAGGGTGTTGACGCTCAGGGTCGGCTTGTTCTCCAAAGCTCGGGTATCAAACTCTCTATCGTTGAAGGGCAGAGTGGTGATAAGCCAGTTGAGCCGACTGCCCATGCGGAATGGGCTCCTCACATTGACTTTATGGATACAAACACTCTCATCAAGTCTTCTATTGATCGAAGCCAACATATGCCGGATCTAACAACACTATCACATTTGTGTATGGTGCACAGCAAGCGAGTCATCGCCAAGTTGGATACCACGATCGAGCACATGCACAAGTATCGGTCATGGATAGACCGCCAAATTCAAATCCAAGGGCTTGAGTCTCTGGAGACTCTAAGTGGCTCTGAGTTGGAGCAGAAGATTGAGGACTTGGTTGAGAAGCTGAAGCAGACCTCCGCGGTAGACGCTGCAGTTGCTATTCAGAAAATATTCGCCAATGTTGGCAACATCTTTACAGGGGAAACGGAGGCTCTAGAGATTTTGTTATCCGACGACACCTTGAACAAACTCTACATCTTCATGGACCAGTGTGATGAATCCCAGTTTTTGACTCATCTGGCCCATAGCAAGCCAAATCTACGTGTCCTCGAGATCGGCGCTGGAACGGGTGGCTCGACGGCACAGCTTTTGGGGCATCTGATTCCGGCTGGAAAGGTCTTGTACTCCAACTACACTTTCACCGACATCTCATCCGGATTCTTCGTCGGCGCCAAGGAACGCTTCAAGAAGTCTCCCAACATGGAATTTGCAACACTAGATATCAGCCAAGATCTTTCCGAGCAGGGCTTTGATGGGCGTCAATACGATCTCATCTTGGCTACCAACGTCATACATGCGACAAAGTCACTGAACGAAAGTCTGACCAACGTTCGCAAATTGCTGAGCCGTGATGGTAGATTCTTACTCCACGAGCTGACCCCGACTTCAAAGTGGGTGAACTACGTCTGGGGTACCCTTGCCGGCTGGTGGTATGGCGAGAGTGATGATCGACCCGATGAGCCCTATATCAGTATTGATCGTTGGGCAAGAGAGTTGCAGGTTGCAGGATTCCGAGCGCCAGATGCGGCTGTCCTTGACTCAGCCGAGCCGAACCAGCTCAATGCCATGATCGTTGCCAGGCCAGCTGTCAC
Organism: Fusarium graminum; assembly: GCA_013266165.1. Taxonomy (NCBI): domain Eukaryota; kingdom Fungi; phylum Ascomycota; class Sordariomycetes; order Hypocreales; family Nectriaceae; genus Fusarium; species Fusarium graminum. The sequence goes on from JAAGWP010000112.1 coordinate 30,302, forward strand.
CGAAATCACTCAAAAGAGTGTGACACTTTTGACTATATCAGATACTGAGACCAAGGGCGAAGCGATCATTCGTCAAAGTCTCGAATCAAGAGGATACTCTATCTATCGTACAGGACTTTCTGCCTCGTCTATTCCTCATGGTCGAGATATTCTGGCAATCCTAGATGAAGAAAAGCCATTCTTCGAGGACATAGATGCAGAGAAGTTCGAGTTTTTCAAGAACTTCACATCTAATCTCAAAGACGCAGGCATTCTTTGGGTCACGCATTTATCCCAGGTCAGCTGCTCGGACCCTCGATTCGGTCAAGCCTTGGGAATCTCGAGGACTCTACGCTCCGAGCTTCTCCTAGACTTTGGTATCTGCGAAGTAGATGATGTGTTCTCGTCATCGGAAAAGATTGTTGACGTTTTCGAACGGTTTCAGGCTCGTCAGGAAGATGATACTTTAAAGCCTGATTACGAGTATGCTATTGTCGATAACACCGTTCATGTCGGGCGCATCTATCCATTCTCTGCTCAAAGTAATCTTCTAGTGCCTAGTCAAGACGACCCTATTGCGCTTCGGACAAGCAAGCCTGGCAAGTTGGATGCTTTGCACTGGGCTAGCTACCAGGCGCCAGCACTTGACAGCGATGATGTCGAAATCAACGTCCAAGCCGCTGGTTTGAACTTCAAGGTAAATGGTTTTGCTTCCTCTGAGTTTTGTTTGACTAACGACTTTCAGGATGTCTTGTGCGCTATGGGCATCGTTGAGGGTGCAAATGGCTTTGGCCTCGAAGGCGCGGGCATCGTGAGCCGAATCGGACCTAATACCAAAGGACTCAAGGCTGGAGACAGGGTCATGTTCATATCTCATTCTGCTTTTTCAACGCACGTTGTCGTTTCTGAAGATCTTTGTGAAAAGATCCCCGACGATCTCAGTTTTGAAGACGCAGCGACTATGCCTTGCGTGTTTGCCACATCGTACTACTCCATCTTCAATATCGGCAATCTCAAGAAAGGACAAGTGAGTCTCTTGGTAGCTTTTACAAGAACTTGACTGACGTTCCATAGTCCATACTCGTCCACAGCGCCTGTGGTGGTGTCGGCATATCCACCATCCAGCTAGCTCAGATGGCTGGAGCAACCATTTACGCAACAGTCAGTAGCGAGGAAAAGATCAAATACCTCGAAGACACTTTTGGTTTAGATCGAAGTTTCATCTTCAACTCTCGCAACGACTCTTTTGTCGAGGACCTCATGGTCAAGACCAATGGCAAGGGAGTTGATTTGGCGCTCAACTCCCTATCCGGAGAACTTCTCCATGCCACTTGGAAGTGCATCGCGCCGTTCGGCAAGATGGTCGAGATCGGTAAACGAGATCTGATCGGGTCCGGAAAGCTCGACATGAGTATTTTTGAAGACAATCGAACCTACTCCTGCGTTGACTTGGATCAGCTTTGTTTCCAACGAGGAGCTATCGCAAAGGAGTAAGTGAAGGATTGTGTCCACTATGACGGAAAGCTAACTACTTCTTCAGACTGCTCAAGGATATTGTTCGACTGTATGAAGGTCATCACATCAATCCTATCCGACCTATTAAAGTCTTTGGTCCACAGGACATCCTAGATAGCTTTAGGTACATGCAGCAAGGCGTCCATCTCGGTAAGATCGTAGTGACCATGGAAGCAGCTTCCATCTCCGAGTTGGAAGTCAAACCTCGAAGTGAGCCTGTTCAATTCGACAGCTCGGGTGCATATCTTCTTGTTGGTGGACTCGGAGGCTTAGGCCGATCCATTTCGACTTGGATGGTCCAGCGTGGAGCACGACATCTCATCTATCTTTCTCGAAGCGCAGGAACACAAACTAAACATATGGATCTGGCTGAAGAGCTTGGTAGTCTGGGTTGCCACGTGGACTTTGTTCAAGGAAGCATTACCAGCCTCCAAGATGTCACCGATGCGGTTTCTCGGGCTAACGGTCGCCTCAAGGGTATCTTACAAATGTCGATGGTTCTTTGCGACCAGGGCTTCTCGAATATGACGATAGATGAGTGGAATACTGCAGTCAACCCCAAGATCAAGGGCACCTGGAACTTGCACAATGCATCTCTTGCTGCTAATGCGGATCTTGACTTTTTTGTCCTCTTCAGTTCGCTTTCCGGTGTCATTGGACAGCGCGGACAGGCAAACTATGCTGGTGCAAACACTTTCCTCGATGCCTTTGCTCAATACCGAACAGGCCTGGGCTTGCCAACATGTTCAATCGATATTGGAGCAGTCGAGGAGGTCGGATACATGGCTGAGCACCAGTCGATCATGCAGAAGCTCAAGGCTTCGGGGGGCACAGATGGCACAGTATCCGAACGTGAGCTTCTTGATGCGTTGGGAGCTGCCATGGCTAAGAGATCCAGCAACTTTTGTCTTGGTCTACGCTCGAATGTCTCCCTCAGCGACCCCTCGAATCGCTCCCTCTGGAAGAAAGACATCCGCATGGCCGCGTTTCATAACAACGGAGACACTGCAGGTACCTCTGCAGGCGCGACTAACGACGAGCTCAAGTCATTCATTGCAAAAGCTAAACAAGATCCTTCCTTGCTCGACCAGCCAGAGTCTGCTCGCCTGCTCGCTGTGGAGATTGGTAAAAAGGTATTTGGATTCCTACTCAAGCCTGTAGAGGATCTGCAGACGACTTCATCACTATCTGACCTGGGAATGGATTCTTTGGTGGCGATTGAGGTTCGTCAGTGGTGGAAAACAGTATTCCAGTTTGATATCAGCGTGCTTGAGATGATGGGGATGGGGAGTCTTGATGTGCTCGGAGAACATGCTGCTAAAGGCATGCTGCAGGTGTTTCATCCCGAAGGAGCCAGCTAGCTGTACATTGAGGAGGAAGATCTTTTTCAGTATGGATTCGTGTTACGTTCGTTCATTCCTTAGACTGACTATAGCTCTAAACACTTAACCTAACTTCCTGCCGCACCTTTGACATTCACTACCCAAGTAGGCGTGTTGTTCGCCGGGCTGTTTAACTGAAACGGGGATGGATCTAGTAGAACTAGTTATTGACTAGACTGGACAGTTAGATAATACGCGACAGATCAAACACTAACGGACAGGATGCACTATACGAGACTTAGGCTTGGCAGCTCGGTAGATTAATGTACCCTGACGGCTTGTAGCCACTCCTCGCTTCCTGAGTCATGACTTGCCTCGTAACGTGAAATTGACAGCACACCTTTCCCAACTTGGAAAAGCTCACCGTCGTAACAAATGTTCGGTTCAATGGCACTCTGATGTCCAGCACAAAATGTGTAAATAGAAAATACCAGCTAAACATATATACATGACTCATAAAACACTCAAGAACAGGCCTGCCATGTCCTTACCACTCGACCAGCCTTGCCATTCAGGCAGCCTCCTAAGCAGAACTGGCACCGGCAGCATCGGCCTTCTGGATAAGGAACTCAGGAGCAGCACCAGAGGCGGCAGACTGGTAGAGCAGATGGGGACCAGCAACAATAAGAGTACCAGTGCAGACCATGTCTCCAGCGTTGCAGAAGACCTTGGTACGGTCCTCGGGGTAGCTGGGGATCTTGCCACGGTTTTCTGAGATTGGGTGTTAGCGAACGATAATTCGGAGAATTGCAGATGCATTGAAAGGGAGACTTACGGAGGTTCTTGGTGTATCCAAAGAGAACAGTTCCAGCAATCTTCTCGCGGATAGCATCGTCGACATCAGTGACGGCAGCGGCAGCGAGGGCGGCTCCCTGACTGTATCCGGCAGCGACAATGACAGCTTTGGGGCACTTTGTGTTGGCGTCCTCGAAGTGTCCAACCATCTCGCGGATGGCAGCGGGGGTGGTACCACGAGGCAGAGCGTTCTCGCCAACACCAGCGGTATAAGCACCACCAACGCCCTGCACCCAGACCTTGCCCTTGCCGTACTTGGCCTCGAGCTTGGAAGCGACCAAGGGTCCTAGGGTTCCCTAATCTAAGGTTAGATATGATTTATCATATAGAGAGGTTCTTCTATACTACATACCAGGTTACCCATCTCGGTGGAGCCACGAGCGTAGACGAAGATGACACTGGGGCAGGAGCTGGCAGAGCCTTGAGCGAGATCGTTGCGGGTGATGCTGCTGCTGCCGCCGCCGAAA
>JAAGWP010000113.1:0-134913 GCA_013266165.1 Fusarium graminum
AGATATCGCTCTCTTTGCGTCTCTATCTTGCCACCGCCAAAAATGCCAATTCTGGACGCATCTCCCCTCTTTTCTCTCACTTGGTCGTGTTGCCTGGGAACTCGAGGGTGCCTCGGCAGGTCAAATCTTGGAATACTCTTCGTCATCACCTCTCACCGGTGCTTTCACCCGTGAGCATGGGTAAATGGAGCTAACCGTCAACACCCAAGGCCAAAGATAAGAACCTTGTCATCAATTGACTTGTGCCAAAAATCCGGCAAAATTAAATCAATCAGTCCCAGAACTGCAGTTGCCACGACGATCTTGTACTCCAAGTGGCATCCAATGTTTTGTGGGCTTTGCTGTACAGTACCTCGATCGAGTGTTGCATTGCGTTTACCAAACTGCATCTCGAGCAACTTGAAGAAATGATCTACGACCTAGTTCACTCGAGTCAACTGCGCTGTAACCCAGCCTTGTGAGGCGAACGAGACTTGTGGATGCAACTTTGCGGGAATATGCTCCAGTTTGGACAAGTTTTTGATCGTACCCTGCCCTCAGAGGCAAATGAGAATTCGCCTTCTTCTATCTTTTCACGAGTGAAAGATGAGACGAACGTTGTTCGACTGAGACAAGATAGTGTACTAAGATACGGTAGCTCTGCTGTCAATCTACTGGGTCAAGAACAGTATCAGTTCATCGAGGGTTCTCATAATTCCTTAACACCACTATTAAGTGAATGACCTTTAAATCAAACTTGATATTCTCACACCTCTCAACGAACGACCTTGCTGATCCCTCGACCCGCGATCTTGCATTGACAGAGCCGCAAGAAGTCGCTAGCCCTTGTCACTGAATTTCAACGTCAGTCCAGCTAAAGCAGTATATCGAAGCCTTCTCATACGAATGATCCTCTTGCCATGGAGACACCAAAAGATAGACAAGAAGCGCAAAGATCATTCCATCTATCTACTATGTTTTGATCAGAATTACCTTCATCGGCAAGTACTCATTTGGATACTATGTGCTTCAATTTTGTTTCGATTTGATCTTCATCTGGACCATTGCAGATCGATCAATCACAGGCACAACAACGCCACTTAATATACCCTCACACAAAGCTTTGATATACTCCTTCATCAAAGCAAAGGCTGTGCCTGCGCAAGTCTATAGCGGGGTGACTCATCGTATATCAATAAGTGGGGCCTTCATTCGTTCATAGAGTAATCGTCAGGCTGCGTACTCTGTAAGCAGCGCCTTGTAATATATGAAGAGCAGCTCATACATATTCGTCCTTTCAACAGAAATCAACATAGCAAATGGAACCCAATACCAATCTCCCTATCGAAATCATTCTTTTGATAATTGAACACCTGACCCCAGACGCTGCAGGCCCTCAACCTATCCTCCCCGCCGTCAGTATAATCACAAAATCGCTTCTCGCATGGACGACAGTCTCGAGGGCGACCTACCCCATTGCATCAAGACTCATCTGGCAAAACTGCCTCTACATCGATTCAAGGGAAAGAATTGATGCCTTTCGGGAATTTGTCTCTCGGAGAAGCGTCATCACGGGTCGTACACCATGCGAAGCCTACGGTCCAACGAGGATGTTCCTTAGTCCATTCTCATCCGTGACTGGATATAAAGGCTCTCAATTTCCACCTGACTCCTTCCCTGGCCCTCTATGTCTTTCACCCGATGGTTCTCTGGGCGAATCATCTGAAGATGACGATCCTGACGTGCCCTATGAACCTGTCTTCCCGGAGTACGTATCGGATGATGATGTTGTGCAATCGAAACTCCATGATCTCCAAACAGTTCAGAATGTGAGAGAGGTTCTCCTCACTTTGGCTCCAGTTCTAAAGACTTTGGTTGTCGACATGCCTCTCCGGTCCCTTTATCCTGAAGATGACCACCAAGGAGTGCGGAAGCTTCTCAGAGAAGGTTTCGAGGCGTTGGCTGTCATAGAAGACATTGTCAGCGTGGAAGATGAACTCTACCTCGCTACAATTAGAGGCTATACCGAGCCCCAAGTCTGGACCCTTTGGCCCAAACTTAAGCGCATTGCACTCTATAACATCGTGGCTGAGGAGGAGACGTGGCAGAATATGCTCCTGTGTCCACAGCTGAAGATGGGGGTGTTCACAAGAGCAGACTCTGTCGATGCCCTCTCAGAGCACCATGACGTGAAAAGAGAATGGTCAAAGGCATGGACTGCCAGTACGTCTATGAGAAGCAGCAGCGAAAGGCCATACCAAGGGCCACAGATCACAATGGCGTTCTGTAATCAAAGATCAGAACTACCTGATTTTGAGAAATTGGTTCCCCGATGGCACACGATGGATCCCGAAAATAGAATTTGTATCCTGACTCTACCGACCGACTCGGCGTATCATCAACAAGGCAATGGGGAAGATGGAGTTGACGACCCGAGAGGGGTCAGTCAGGAATGGATAAGAAACCGGGCTTTGGCTGGTACGCTTTGGGGGGATGTTAAAAGGGAGAATGTGTTCATGAGTTCGAAGCGCGAGCAAGAGTTTTAATGTACAGGATGAGAATTATAGTGACATTAAACAATGCCGCACGTATCGGACTTTTACATATCTCAAATTAATTGATACATCTTCATTTTATCATCATTACAACTCCTCCCATTGCATTACTCAATACACTACATCCTCTAATCACCAAGAGGATAAGCATGAAGAACCTGTCCGTAGAACAAAGTGGCATCCTTTGAAGCCAAGAACACGTAACTCGGCGCAATCTCACTGGGCTGTCCAATACGTCCCAGCTGTGATTGCTTTCCGAACCCTTCCATCTGCTCCGCCGGTCGAGACGCCGGCTGGAGAGGGGTGTGCACTGGTCCCGGGGCCACAGCATTGACGCGGATGCCCTTCTTGACGAGCTGCTTGGCTAGCGATTGTGTGAATGATGTGATGGCGCCCTTTGTTGAGGCGTAGTCTACCATGGCCGCCGTGCCTCTGAAGGCTACGGTGGAGGTCGAGTTGATGATGCTGATCATGTTAGCGAATTCCTCACCAAGAGATATTGAACACTTACGAGCCGCCCTTCTCCATGTAGTGAAGCGCATATTTGGTCATGGCAAAGATCTGCAGGATGTTGCTTCGGAAAGTACTCTCGACGTTGTCCAGGTCAATATCCTTGAAGTCCTCACACATGATCTGCTTGGCAGCATTGTTGACCAGAACGTGGATCTTGCCATACTCCTCAACGTGCTTCTCCACTGCTTTCTTGCACGTCTCATTATCCATGAGGTCTCCTGCAAAGAGAAGACACTTGTGGCCTTCCTTCTCGACCATTCTCTTGGTCTCCTCGGCGTCCTCCTGCTCTTCTGGGAGGTAGACGATTGTGACGTCTGCGCCTTCACGGGCGAAGAGCACGGCGACTGAGCGGCCAATGCCAGAGCTACTTGTGTTAGATTTGGAATCATAAGATGGGTCAATTAAACTTACTCTCCGCCAGTGATGAGAGCTTTGGTGCCCTCAAGCTTGTTGGCGGCGCGATACTCGTGGAATTCATGCTTGCCCTCGAGCTTTGTAGACTCGCTAGTCGGGTTCATAGCCTTTTCAGTTCTGCAAATTGGGAGTCAATCTTCTATTCCATACAACGAAGTGATCGCGTGACGTACCCGGGAAGGTTCTGGGCTTGGGCCTCAGGGACGGGCTTGAAAGAGCCATCTTTTCCAGCTTGCGACGACATGTTGGGAATTGACCGGAGATCGGTAGATGTGAGTTGGTCAAAGGTTTATCAAGAGAATTAAATTGTAAACCGAGTGATGAGAGGGGAGAGAAATGGCGAGGAAATATTGTGTATTTATACTTGTTATCAATGATGTCAGAACGCATCGAGATTCTGCTGCACAGTCGCGGGGTTATCTGTGCATCATGACCACATCATAATTTATGATGAGCCAGTCGCTACTTCTGCAAGCATTCTCAACAAATATAATGTGCTTGTGATTGGTAAATTTATAAAAACGCTCTAGTGAACGCAATTCTGGACTACTATGGAAAACATCAAACTTTTGGGGCTGCTGTATACACACTATGTCAATCTACAGATATGCCCCGTTCAGCGCACACCCCAAAATATACGGATAACCTACAAACAAACTGACATCAACTGTGAGGTGTTTAATGCATTAACTACTTATTTGCTACTTGAAATCTCCCGCCTCAAGTTACGAAGTTTGCAGTAACCACTAGACCTCACTCAATTGACTCCATTCCCGTCACGTCTAGACTTTCGACACCATCTTCTCAGTCTTGCCCGCAAACGATAACAATATGACATTAGCCAGAATGAACTGAGATTGCAAGTTGGATCGGCGGAATAACATGACACATATATTCACTATCAGGTGGCGCTTCGAGGACGCTCATACATCATTCTGTGAGAAGTATTGTTCATAAAATCTGTACCTGCCACTGTCCTACTAAGGGTGAGTCCAGTTAACAAAGAGAGCAAATGTACGCCAATTGCTGTATTGACATTACTCTCCCAGTTCTATCGCTCCTCCAGAGGTCTGTCCACCAGTTTACTACATCTTCTACTTCCTTCAGTCTGCTCTTACGGTTGTCTCATCTCACAACCATAAACTTCAGGTATCCTCAAATCGCCGTGCCATGATCGATCTTCACAACATCCTCCTTTCCCCTGTCACAATCACATCCCAGAAACTTCTTTGCCGCCGCAAAGTCGTCCCCGAATTGCTCAAGCACCTTGAGCCCTAGTTTTGCAGCGTTGACTTTGGCATATCGTCCGCTGTTACTTGTGTCACTCGTGATGACCTTTTGGTGAACCATAAAAACAGCAACTACATCGTTGTCTTTCAGAGCGTACATGCCCCGTTCAGCTTTACAGGGCACCGCTTCTGAACTGACTCGCCAGTTCACACAACCAAGCTCCTGTTGCATCTTCTTCGCCAGACATGTGACAGGATGCTTGTTCGCAAATTTGTCGTATAGACTCATGTCCTCAAAGTATGGCTTTATGAACTTGGTGAAGAAATTCTTGACCACGGAGAAGTTGTAATCCGAGTCCACAAACATAGCTCCAATGAGAGCCTCAATCATATCAGCATAGCGCTTGGGTGGCGGATTTAGCTCTATCCAAAAGTCCATGTGCATAGGGACTCCCTCCTTTTCTGCTTTCTTACGAGCATCCTCCTCGGCGACTTCAATTTCGAACACATAACCCGAAGGGTTATAGACTTGGAGGTTGATCGTGGTTTCAAGGTTCTTGTACAGACCAAGTTTAAAACAAAGGTAGCCGAGGAACTGGTTGGAAACCATGGCCATCTTGTGTTCCGTCAGCCATTGAGGGTCTGCTTCTGGGAAGTTATGATACAGATAATCAACGATAACCATATCGAGCAGGGAGTCGCCCAAAAATTCGAGGCGCTGGTAGGTCGGCACACCCCCTTGAAGGTCAGACGAGTTCCTGAATGCACTCTGGATGAGCGATGGGTGGCTGAAAGTGTAGCCCGTGACATCTACTACCTTCTGTGCGAGTTTTCGTTGTTTGTCACGCGCATCAACCATTTGCCACGCAGGGGCATTGTACAAAGCGAAATAGTCGGCAAAGGTATTCATCTTGTGGTTTTTAGACTTGACCATGCGTGTCACAGCCTTCACAGCCAGATTCATGTTATCGTCCCTGCTCATGAGATAAGCAGCTCCAATCAGAGCTTCACACACATCTGCAATTGTTTTGTCGGCCAGGTTGTGTTGTACTGTTGTTTTGGGTGCCTTTCCCTTCTTCAGTGGCAGATCAGGATACCAGGTCCGTCTGTCGAAGGATTTGGATCGTATGTACTCCTGGAGGTTACAGTCGACGGCGTTATTGAATAGGGTTTGATTGGTAATAAGAATCATGCGCTCAACGTGGTATTGGCACTCATCGCCCTTAGGCTGGTTCGTGTAAATCGAGATCGTGCTGGCCATCTTTAAGAAACAGTCTCCGAGGAACTCCAGTCTTTCGTAGTTGTTGCCCATACCAGCCTGGAAATTGACCTGTTGCTTGCCGTGTTCGTCAGTATTGTCGCTGTCCTTGGTCATTGCCTCGAGCGCCAGGGTTGGTGAGATGGAGAGGCCAAGAAGATCACACGCATCCAGGGTAATTAGGGTGGAGTCGATCCTGTGAATTATTGCTGGGAAGGTCAAGGCCACATAGATAACACCCATGGGTAACTGGACCGGTTAGAGATGGTTAAAGTGCTAACTTGAAACTTACGGGTGACACTCTGAGAGGCTCAAGTATGACAAAACATTTCTTGCTAGCCTCTTCATCGACTTGGAACTCATCCAGCAAATTCCTCCTCAGAGGGAGAAACTCCGCCTTTACCACAGGCTGGTCCTCTCGCCATTGTGCCCTCAAGCGTGACTTAAAATACAGGCTGTTGCTGTACTCTTTGATGGTCGGCTCCACAGACCTATAAGCTCGACTTCTCGACTCTGGCACGCCTTCAGGTGTAGGATCGGAAGGCTTCTTCGACTTGTCGACACCTTTTGTGATAAGCTTGCGTCCTCCATCATATGGATCAGTCACGAGCTTGTCCATAAAGAATTCCTCTGGCGCATTCTCCCATTCAAGGGTCTCATTGTTTTTGACAAGATCAACAGTATCCCAGTCAATGTGCGATCGAGTTTCAGCCAAATCACTACTTTCATCGCTAAAAGGGGCAAGAAGATAGGGGAATTGGTCGCAGGTGGCATCATACTCTTTGCTGAAGACGTCGGCAAAGACCCTCATGGTGAATCGGGCTAGGCCATCAGCTTGTTCGGGGGTTAGGCGGAGGGGACTCTGAGAGGATGTCAAGTGAACGATTGAAGTGCGTCTGTTACCGAAGTACAGAGGAATATCAGGCAACTTCGGAAGTTGCTTGCGTGACAGAAGGATTATTGAACTTTCCGTCAGGTTCTCTGCAAGTGCACTTGCGTTATCCAGAGTAATCCTTGTCACAAAGAATTCTTTCCACGCTCCTCGCTCATTCCAAATGTCCGGCCTCAGACGCATATTGTATTCAGATTTCTTGTTGGAGCTGATAGCCAGGCGGGCGTTGCGCATGCGGTGGACCTTTTTCTTGAAAACAGGCTGAAGATTGTTATCGATGTATTTCCCTTTGATCAACTTCTTGCAAGCCTCAAAAGCTGCAGAACATTTTGCCAATAATTTGTTGCGCTGAGGTCGGCCTGTCTCAAAGTTGACGGGGGAGCTGAGCGGTAGTGAGACGTCTGCTTGAAACCTGTTTCCCACTTTTTGCACATGGTAATCGGCTTTATCATCGCTCTCAAAGGTGGAAGCAAATCGCGCCAATATTTCGAGGCTTGAGGCAAAGGTAAGCCGAGCCCCTGTTGAAGGTATCTCGTATATTTGCTGCTGCATTAGTTCATTTTGAATCTCCAACATTTCATCAAATGAGTCATCTTGTAATTTTCTATCCGCGGGAAGAGCTTGGCATAGCTTTTGGAGCGCCATAGCATCTCCTGTAGCTTGCTTCAGAGTGCGAAGCTGTCTCATATTTCCTTCCTCCAACATGGTGATGTAACGCGATTGTGCCTGTCTAGCACGTCCTTTGGACTGCACATACTGAATCACGGATTTGTAGAGATCGAAACGAATGATCAGATCACAGTCAGGAACATCTATACCCTCTTCTGCGACTTGTGTTGCGAAGAGGCAGTTAATATCGCCCCGTTTGAACTTTTGTAGAGTCAAAACTTGATCTCGAAAGGACATGTTGCCAATGATTGAGCTACCAGATTGTCCTCCGACCTGTAGTGGTCAGCTTCTGTTAAGATTTGTGGGACGAACTCACCATGTATGAAGCTATCATTCCCGGGATTGTAATGGAAGGCTGGTCATAGAGATCCGATAGAAGAAAAGCCGTGGACCTCTTTTCCACGAACACAATGCAGCGTTTTGTATCATCCACTGTAAAGGCGTGGAGCAGGATTTCATGCAGACTCTTTACTTTAGAGGATAGCTTATTAGATCCAGGCTCAATCGTTTCGAACTGGTGGTTCTCTACAATCTCTCGGACACGCCTGATCGCCTTTGTAGCTCGGTCTGATATGGCTACTGTTGAATATCCGAAGAATCTGTCGCTAGTCCTGTTTTCAAGTCGGTCTGCTGCGATCTCGGTAATTGAAAGTTGCCAATACCGGTCTGCACACCAAGGACCCAGGACTGAGGAGGCTTCCTTGGTAAAGTCAAGAGATGCCTTGAATAGCTCGTTTCTGGATATCTGTTCTCGAATCGAGTCCCACAGCGGTGTCTTCGTATCTTCAGGGAGATCAAGAGTCCTGTATCCGACTATCTCTTCAACTTGTTTCTGACGAGCCATTGACTGTTGGAGTACCTCGTCAGAAACGGTCGCAATCTCACAATCCAAAGCTCTTTCCAGCTCGAAGCATGTTGTTCTGACGTCTACGGTGCGAGAGTCCACGGGCGAGGCGGTCATGCCCAGAATCCGCGGACGCTCACCCGTATAACCGTAGTAGTGTAGTCTCATGATACGGGCATACGGATGCTCCTTCTTGGCGTGGTGTGCTTCGTCAAGAACTAGAAGGTTGATCTGCGACATGTTGATGAATCCATTGTTTAGGCAGTCAAGGAGTATCTGGGCAGTACAGACAATAACCATGTTTTCACTGAACTGGGTATCCCAATATGTCTTGTTCTTCTCGATGCCGGTTGTGTCTCCCATAAACTTTGCTACCGAATGGTCTCCAAGGTTACAACTCAGGACAGCATGCTGCTGGACACAGAGTGCGACCTTTTCCACTAAGAAAAAGGCTACTTTCTTAGGGTTTCCCAGAGATCGTGCTTCTACTTCTTGTTCAAGGTGGTGTCGGAGCAGCAGCGCGGAAATAAGTGTTTTGCCGGAACCTATGGACATTAGTATGACTTCAACGCACGGAGGGCCAGAATACCTGTAGGTAGGACCACGATGATGTTTTTCTCCTTGGCCCGTTCGAAAAGCTCCAGTTGATACTCTCGAGGAGTCGCGATAATTCTGCGACTCTCGCTGATGTGGATGAGTTGAGCAAGCGATTGTCTGTCAGGTTCGCTGGATGTGGCAACATTCATTGCGGCTTCTCGTTGGGACTTTTCTATCCATTCTTTCAGAACGGCATTGTCACGAAGCTTCTTCTCCGTTGTCTTTCGAGGCTTGAACGGGTTTTCTACCAAGCCATAGCGGTCATCTTCGTCATCAGTGTCAATATACCCAGGCTCGTCAGCATCTTCTGTCGCTGTTTCCTCCTTCATAGTGGTCGGAGGCAGTGCATCTTCGGAATTGACAAGCTGTTCATCCAAGGATTGTTTCTGCTGTTCGGCCGTGATTTCAGAGGTGTTGGCCTGCGGCATCGGCCCTTTTGTTGAGGCGTCGTCGTTTTCTGATGCCATATAGAAGTGCTCGCCCTCTAATGTGAAGTCGTGGTATTGGGCATAAGCAGTGTGGGGTTTTGCAAGCTTGGGCATACCACATCAAAGATGAAATGGAGAGGTAAGAGCGAATCTTTAGGGACGATATGGGAGATCGGGTTGTTGGAGCAAAAAATAAATGTGCGGATAGTTGCCTTAGTGTGACAACAAACGGCAAGCACTGCCAGCCGCAACTGCCCTTTATTTCGCTACGTATGGAAACAGTTTATCCACATAATCCAGTATCTTGAATTTGTAGCTTAGCAGTGTCAAAATATCCTTCTAAAGGGTGAATGTCGATTTAAGAGTGTATAAGCAGAATGTCAATGCCAGCTTCAATAGGTGCTTGTGTATGTCCATCAATAACGCAAGATCTAAAGGAGCTTCTAATATTATGGATCATCCTTTGTTCCGCTGAGCCCAGGGATTTATCACCTCCGTGAGTATCTCAGTCTACCAATCCACAAACTGCCAGGTACGCAACAGAAACCGTTCTGTAGTCATGTGTAAGCCGATTTCGTACCTCGTAACATATTTACCAGTAGTGATAGATCGGATTTCTCCTCCATATGGCATGGCCATCCTACAAAGCCACGTAACAGTTAGGAAATACATCAAAAAATAGGGGATTCACAAGTCAGAAGTACCAAATCTTATCAGAACCTAGTTACTTCGCGTCAATGTCTGGCTACCAGAAGTTGAAGGACTGCTCATCCTTAAGATGAGCCTTCTTTGAGCTTTGGCAGAACTTTAAACAATAAATTATATGTTTAAAAGTCTTTATCGATTCCAAGAGATGTAAACGGAAAGTCATCGGTATTTTTGCTTGACTAGAATCAATGTGTTGGCACATTGCTTGAGGAAATGGACCAGCGAAGCAGTTGGACTGTAGCAATAGCCGCAATAATATGTTTAATCAAAACCAAGTGTATCAGCACGCACAATCTGTCATGTTGTATATGAGAAACATGTACTTTCCGTCTGCCTGATATTTGCTTGTTCACTCAGTTACATGGTATCATGTACAAGTTTGCAAGCACAATCAACGTGGCACGCGGCTTACCCTGTACTTCACAAGTATCAGATCATGTACTTGCTCCATGAACAAACTGCCAACTACTACCTAGTAATGCTTGAGCTTGTCCTGGTTCCCTGATCAACATCCTCACCGATGCTACATTATATCGATCTACATCAATATCGAATATCCTAGACGTCATAATAAACCCAATCGGCTGGATAGGACAACGCATTGGAATCTAAAATCGAAACCGGGTGTCAGGGAATCCACCGGGTCTTGAAACATTAGCGATCCAGCGGAGAAAAGCACGAGCTGAAAACGTGTGATAGTGGACTTTACTAGACGTTGCCTTGATTTTTGGTGCCTCTGATTCTGATTCTGTCCCTGACGATCTTATCTCTTTGACTCGTGCTTTGCTTTGGTGAAACGCATCCGGACGCCACAGTATCCACGCCCAATGCAGGGGCATTATAAGGAAGCGATCAACAGGGCGGATATGAACATCACAATCTTGGAAACCACTTGACAAAATTCTTATTCGCTCAATTATTTGTCCTTGTTCAACAGAGCTGACGACTGCAATTTAGAAAGCTCCAACTACTTGATTGTATTATTTACGTACACATGAGGAGGTGTGGGGTATCCAATAGAGTGGCATGCCAAAATCTTGGCTCTGAAAGCTTGACCGGTTTATGCGCGTTTCTTTGTCAATGGCTTGTTCCACCGAAGAATGGCTTCGATGAACTTGCGGCCGGGGAAATCAATGATGATAATGCCGGTCCTACTTGTATCTGGGTTTTCTTCAAAGTCCTTGATCCATTGGCCCGTCATATCGTTCATCCCGGTGACAGTACGGTTCATTGGTCCAGCCGCAGCTTCGATCGGCAGAACACCCACCGAGGCTGAGATGTGTGCGAGATAGAGAACTTTGTTGTCGAGGGGTGCTGTCGCCGCAAGCTCAAGAGCATCTCGAATTGCAGTCCACTTCTCAGACAGGTGGTAGATGTCGGGGATGATCCAAACGTCTTCCAATACCATTTGAGGTCCCTCCCACTTGACACCATATGGCCCCCCTCTCCAAGCTGGGAAGTTCTGAAGCACAAAGATTTTGGAGCGAAGGTTGCCAAGCGTCGGTAGAGGAGCCGAAGCATTATACTTGTACAGTCGGTCTTCGAGGGGGTATCGGTTAAAGGCAGCTTCAAAAGTTAGGGTGTTGTTGTCCCCAATACCATTGCCCTCTTGCTTAAGGCGCATAACAATAGTCTCGGACGGATTGCTATCCAGAAACTCTGTCATGTATCCAACGACGTCTTCAAAGCTGAAGCCAGTATAGCCATTGGCGTGGTATATATGCAATTCGTCATCGCGCACCCGAGCGCGGATGTCAAAATAGCGAATACCTGCTTCCAGCTGTGTTGTAAGGTTCCAGTTCTGACACTGTAGAACCTCGGTTCCTATTTCGTAGGTCATAGTATCGTGCGTACCAGGTATACTGAGGCTCGTGAGGGGTACGTCGTCAGGGATATCAGCCATCCAAGCCGGGTTGTAAGCCAAATCAGCGTCGAAACTGTAAGCACTCGAATAACCACGATAACAGTTCCCATAAACCATACAAGGCGCCACAGAGAGAAGAAGATATGTCAGGCACATTATAAAGAACGCGGTAGCTCCAAAGAGCATAGGAAGGCGCCGAGATCGAGTGGCCGGGCTCGAGAGGCCGCGGAAGCCTGGTTTCACGCCCATAGCGACAGGATGATGATAAAGATTGAAGCCGGAGGGGCCGGGATGGACCTTTCGGTCGGCTAGTCACGTCGACATACAAGTATCAGCAAAATATCAAGAGCTATGCCGTGACCCAAAATTCAGGTCTCTTGTGTGAGTCGTTGCAGCGTTGTAAGTGCTATATGTAGAATTGCGATACTGATGTTGATGTTGACAAGGCTGATGATGCGAAGGCCGCGCAGCCAAGGCGAGATGACATAACAGCGAGGAGCTTGGGCCATCGTGCCGTCGCACCTGGAATAGTGAAGAGTCGTGAGTGGTCAACACGGAAGCCAAGCGCCATGGCTACCCCAGACAGGACGTGACATCCACTGAGAAGCATTCCAGACATTGCGCGTACCCTAGACCATTTGCTTCTCATAATTCATCCAAACTGGCAGAGGCAGCCAGCATCAGAACTTCAAGCAATTGACTTTAAGATATTTACAGAAGAGTCGGGCCTTTGTATGTAAGCATCGATTAGTTCCGCGGTGAAACAACCTATATCTGCCTCATCATCACTAAGATCTGGGCCGCTCCCCTCAGTTCAGTCGTAAAACAAATGGGTAGCTCCGCACTTGGCAGAACTCAACAAGCACCCTAATATGCCTGGGAAAAGGCGCGCCGCTTGCGAGACAACGACACACAGGTTAAAAGCATAAGTAAACTCAGTAACTCATAATTCGCTCAGACTACTCGCCATGTTGTCGTCATAAATTGTCCTGCAATCATACATGAAATATAGAAACATCACCCTCACAACTCATTCTGGCATGTATAAGCGTCGGACTAATGACACCAAAAACGACACCACCAAGATGGACCAGGAACGTCCATGACGGGAAAATTATACGGTAGAGATGCCATCTACCTCCATCGCGATTGAATTTCGTGCCAGACAAGACGGTTGAGGAACTAGTTTCTTGACTTAAAAAAATGCCCTGGCATCGCTGAGCGTAACGATTTGAGCCCCTCTACACCCTCACGATACACTCTCATCGACGGACTGCCGCTGGTGGCGGGCGGCTTGCAGATGGTGGACCCTGAGGTCGCATTCTCCCGGCTTGACGGCGTAGCGCAACACGCAAGCGACACTGATCAAGCTTGTGATTTGACCGCAGAAGCTTATCTCTTCAGTGAGCACGAAGTATCGAGGACCAGTTTCTTACTCAGGCCTAACGAAAAGTAAGAAACAGGCCATTTGAACTAACAGAATGAGACGCTATGAACCGATGCAATACCAGAAGTGCAGTATGCGGTTCCCCAGCTGCAAAGGAACAGCAGCGGTGCGTTGTAACACAGCCTCGAAACGAAAGGTTACCAGCAACGGGGTTGACAGGCGAGTGAAGCTGGTGACATGTGCGAAATACAGTGGCATCGTTGGATCACGGGAATCAGTCACAGGGTCAATGGATGCTAAAAATTGACGGCGGAGCCTCAACAACATACACAACGTGATACAGGGCAGTCATGATGACAGACTTGACAGCGGCCAAAGCGAACCGGCGGAAACGGCGGCGAGAATGCGAACACATGGTGACAGCCTCGGTTGACGGCTCAACGGAGCCGATGCATTCTGTTCACTCTTGATTACAAGAGGCTGAAATCGCGATGACTGGTCTCAACATGAGATAATGACTCTCGTCCCAGCCTCCAACGTGCAGAACTCCCTCACCCCCACGCAACGCTTGCGTGACTCTCACAAGCACCAAGCCGAGCTTTTCGGCTGGAAATAGCGTCGCAGATTGAGACATATCAAAGCATCCTCTTTTTTCCCTCTTCTCTTTTGCCACGCCCGTGTTCAGTTCATCGCCAAGGGGTCCTCTTGGAAATACGATGCGCATGTAGGAAAATCGGGAAAGCGGACTATGCTATTGGACAATTGGGGAATGTCTGGGTTAGCAGCGAACTAAGAGGGTGTTCTTGTTTGCATAGAGGGTAGCATTAAGTGCACTTGGCGGTAGTTGGAGTTCGTGTTGGTTTTTGAGGGTGGTGTTGAAGTCGGGGACTGAGAAGATAGGAAGGTGGTGTAGCTACTACTAAATACAATGAATATGATGTGCTTATCATGATAGAGATTTACTGGTGGAAAGTGACATACAAATTAAAAGGCTGCGGTTCCTGGATAATAATTGATCAGGCTATTACACGTGCCAACTTTTATCTTGATTGAGTGTATTTTCTTGTAAACGATGATACCTCAGGTAGCCTCTGTATCCCTGGCTGCCCCAGATTTGGAAGTAACTTCGAATTCAAATGCAGCAACATTGCCAACCACTAGGCTACCATCGTGCCATTATTCCACAGTAAAGACCGGGCCTCTAGCAACACAATCTCGAGAGGGAATAGGTAGTGCTTTTAGCGTGTCAGCACGCCTTGGCTATTCGTGAATTAACTTTGATCCAATAACAAGAATGTACCTATACTACAGTGGGTTTACGTATTCAGTTCAGTGTCACAATCTTTCTTTGGCTTGCGGTTGGTAAGCAGTAACTTCAGTCAAGGCTTCAACTTTGAATCAGCCAGGTGGGGTGGTGCAGGGAAGAGAAGAGAACCGAGCTAGATCGTTACCTGGCCAAAAGATTGGAGATGCAGATATCCCTCTCCATTAGTGACGTCGAATATCGCAAGGGAGGCCCGTTGTGTACATAACCTTTATTTAAAACAGTCAAGGGTTATGTCATGTTATGTTATGCTATTTTATGGGCTATGATCTGATGTATCGTACTCCGTAGTTATGTACACGAGAGCCGAGAGCGGGGAGAGGGTCTATGCTCGTTTATTACAAGGGCAAGCCTGGGTCAAAGTAAACGGCCATTCCGAACGTGATCACGACCGACAGTGTCCACGGTCAAACGGTGGAAAAGGGCCTGTCCTAGAGCTTGATACCCGATCATTAGATGTTACTATCATACGCACGTCTTGGTCCAAGAACTCGGCCGAGAGATTTCGACCACATCATGTTTTCTTCACTTTATTCCAGCCTTGTATACACCAACCTTGCGCCTTGTATGATCCACGTTCCCTTCTCCCTCCCCGCGGGCCGGTATCTTAACGGCTGAAACGACGGTTTCCTGAAGCAGGGATTCGCCTTGACTCGACAGTGAACAGCAACCTGTTGCTTGTCTGTTGGTTCAATGTGGACCAGCCAGAGTTATTGACACTCTTGCTCACTCCGAATTTACAGTGTCGATCAAACAATCGCCTGTCTTCTCTTTTCCCCAGCACAATATTCTCACCCACCACCTTTACGTTTACGTTTACCTTTCCTTGGCCCCAACAGCGGGATCATCTTGGAGTTAAAATCCCGAACCTACTACAAAAAGGGGCCGGAAATGGTCCGTCGCGTAGGTCATCGTTCCTCAAACTGGACGATGCCACGACCAACGCCTCGGCGCTGTGAAGGAGCTCTATCCAAGCCGGTTAGCAGATGATAGTGCCCCGATCTGGCGGGGAAACTAAAAAGTCGAGCTGTAATCAAACGGGATGTGCGGCAACGTGCAATCCTATTCAGCATCCTCATTCTACTGTCTTTGACGGAGAAGAAATTCCATCCAAGAGCCGCTAGCTTCACAATGTCTATCGCGCGTCTGGGCGAGTGGGAACTGTGGAGTCAAAACAAGATGATGGTGATGATGTCGACAAAAGAATCGCAGCAGAATAGAACGAGCTGTGGGGGCATCATGATCTAATGATATTGTCACCACATGTGACCCTCCACACCTTCGCGTTAATGTCTGAGATCTCGGTTGGAGCGCGAATTATTATGGCTTCTACGATAGAAAACGCCGAGATCCTGAAGCGGCGGTGTTTCAATAATCTTGTTCTAGCGTCGCGCGTCGCTATCCTGTGGAAGATTCTCGCTGTCGTGAATGAAGGAGATAACCGTGCGTGTTGTAAGGTTCAGGTCTTTTATCTTTTACCTTTATTTCAACTCGTCGTAGGCAGTATAAAAGGATTCTCATAAAGGAAGAGGGATCATTATAAGACATGCTCCATACATAACAGCGACACAGCGGCAGAGCGCCAAGGATGAGGCCAATCCGGATGATGAGTTGCCGAGGAGAGTTGGAAATGGTTGTCACTATCCAATTTCAATTTCTCAAGCGCGTAGCGGCAAACCAAAGCCTAAGTCAAAAGCCAAGCCCAATAGATCGATTAAAGCCTGGGCTTTCCTGTGTATTGTGCCAGGAACATGACGACCATGGCTGAGGAAAGTGATTGTTTAAATATCAGATACCCAAAGCGAAGACGGCTACAAGACAGGGATCAGCACAGTTTCCCATACGAACCCATCGCCAGATTTTAGATCCCAGACGCGCAATTGTGATTAACGGGCGGGCTCTTGCAACTCTCCGCTTCCATATCTCCCTGTATCTATACATTTCTCTAATTATCAAGATCGACGCTCACACCCTAGTCCAGGGCCCCCATGCAGATCCCACTCCCCCTTCTGGCCTCCCCTGCACCTAAACACGACATGACACGACATGACACGACACGCCCCTCCCTTTCATCCAACCGTAATAAAACGAGGTCCTCCCCTCTAAAACAAATAACACGGACACGCTGGAGCCAACGGCTTTCAGTGCTCTAGTCCCAGTGGTGACGACATGTGCTCCCTGTGGCTACAGCACAGGCCCATGGTGAAAGGTCAAGCGATACTGCAGGCGCCGCGTGTTTTAGTGTGACGGTAGGGGAAAGGAGAGGAGCGAAACAAGGATCCATCTTTATTTTATTGTATTTTATTTTTTGTTCCAATGTTTCTTTTTCACTAACTGCGTGGACTGGTGTTCGGTAGACTAGGTAGCAG
Organism: Fusarium graminum; assembly: GCA_013266165.1. Taxonomy (NCBI): domain Eukaryota; kingdom Fungi; phylum Ascomycota; class Sordariomycetes; order Hypocreales; family Nectriaceae; genus Fusarium; species Fusarium graminum. The sequence continues at coordinate 17,031 of JAAGWP010000113.1, forward strand.
ATCAAATCAGATCAGATCAGATTCACTCAGAGAGGATAATCTTGCGTACGTGTAATTTTGTCATGGGCTTTCGTCACTGTGACTTGACTTGACAGGGCAGCTCCAACTGTTGACCAGCAACAATGCGAGGATTGCTTACCTCAGGTAATTTCTCGAGTCGATCAGTTCTACCTCTTCTGGGTCAATCAATTTCTTCAAGTTCCTCTCCTGTATTTCTCCTTTGTCTTGTTCAAACCACCTGTGTACAATTGATTTGTCCTACATTCCTTTCGATCCTCTCCTTGATAATTTTCATTCTCAATATTCCTTCGTTAGAACCTCGTCTTACACTCGTTCCTTTATATGAAAACAACAACAAAAAAAAGACACCAGTCACTTTTACGCCGAGATAATAGCGCCGCAACCCTCATTATCACCCCTCCAAGCAAAAAGTTACGGCTCGCTCTTCTCTGCTCGGATCTGTTTCTTTCCGCCAAGCTTGACTCCCCTCCTCTCTTTGGTCTCCCCAAGCGTGGAGCCTCCTTTGTCTGCCCAGCCTTGGCCTTGGGAGCTGAGAGTGTTCAAGCCTTTCCTTTTTGGTGTCACGCCCCCTGCACCACATTGGGCGATACGTACCGAAGGGCTTCGCTGCCAGGCCATATCCAAACTTTGAGTGCAACTCTATTCCAACACTGTTCCTCCAAGGGCACCTTCACAGGGAGAACCTAATTCCATCGATATACCACCGACAAAGACAACCCCAGGAAAACGGTGACCGTTCTGACGAGGAATCATCGATCCAATACTATTGATTATTCTATCGCGATTCTCTCCCTCCGCCGCTATTTCCGACCTCTCAAGTTGAGCCAAATTTGGTTAGAAGGGCCATCTTCGTCTTTGCTCTTCCTTCCTTGTTTCCCACCCTGGTCGCTGCAGCCGCCGCACCTCCACTAGGACCCGGGACTACCGTGCTAGGTACAGATACCTACCCAGTTCTTACCTGATTCGATCAGTCTAGTCGCTACTTCCTTCACACCTTTTCCCTCTTGCAGTCTCTCCTTCTCGATCTCCAAGTCACCCATTCCCAATAACTCTCACCATCTCCCCCAACCTCCTCTCTTAATAATATCCCCACGACATCCATTTCGCCCTGCCAGAGTTGGCTGCTGTTTCTTCTCGTCGTCATTTTGGATTTTGGGTTTTTTCTTGGGACAATTATTGGCATCGTTCGAGTTTTGGGATCGTATCGTTTGCTTGCCTTGCAGCTGGAATCTACGAGGACTGCCATAATTTTATCGACAAACGACCTTCACCTCGGAGGTCTTGATTCTGTACTGGCGCCGAATATCGACATTCTACTACCGACAACAAAACTGCAGTTGACGAACACGCATCGAGGACCTCATCCAACTTCGCTACCGAGTTCCGTCGTTCACCCTTGGGTGACCATTCAATTCTCGCCTTTGAACCTGCTGGGCCACTTCACTGTGATACCTTGCTCGACTCGATTTACGATTCACGATACCGGCTCCCTTGTCCCGATCTTGAGACATACATCCACGAGAAGATCATCTCGGTGGCACCGCACTTTTTGGACGTTAGACTCTTGGCGTGGTATGGCTTTGACCACCTAAGAGCCTAAGAGTATTCTGCGACTGTGTCAGGCTGTGATCAACCTGCTTCATCTCTGTTGCACCTGGCATTTTATGCTCTCTTACTCCCATTCTCATCGATAAAGGTGTGTTACATTTGATCACGAGTTGTCCTCCACCGGGTTGGCCATCTTCGTTTTCCCCTCTATTTTAACAATTTCTGATGTTCAACTAATAGACTCCCACCCGAACATACCATCAACATGTCTTCCAACAGGAATGCATTGTCTACGGGCTTGCTCTTCGCATTAGCATCCTGGGCACCTCTTACCAACGCTCTTGATATTTCCTACTGCTCCAACTTCAACACTGGCGAGACTCCCAGCAGTATGTAATCCCTCCAAGACATGTGACTTTATAGCCTCTGACCCGCCTATAGACCGAAGCATTTACCAAACCAACGGCCTTTGCCATGATCACTGTGTCGGTGACTACGCTTTCGCCATCACACAGGATAAGCTATGTTGGTGTTCTAACTACGCCCCTGTCAAATCTGTGCAAGACAACCTCAACAAATGCGATCATACCTGCCCTGCATGGCCTGGAGAATTCTGTGGCGGCGACGGTGTATATGGCTATGTGGAACTCGAAATCGCGCCATCTGGCAGCAGAGGACCATCTCCATCATCAACTAAAGTAAGTAATATCCTGTGATATGATTATGCCTTGTGTTGTGAATGCCGCACATGCCGTGATCGGACTAGTGTCTGCCTCCCCAGCTCTCCACCTCCACACTCCAATCCAATTCGACCCTTTTGGGGTTGGTAAGATACCACGGCTTAACAGGCAACAATCAGGCAAAACCAACTACTACGATGGCTGTGTCCAGGGTGACTGAGACGGTACAGAACACAGTGACACTACAACCATCATCCAAATCGACTACCACGTCGAAGCCAGAAATTTCAACAACTGTATGCCTTGCTCCACTACGCATGTTCGCCTCGGGAATTTGGTGATGTGATTAACTTGGGTTGCGATAGACGCTGACCGTACATTTAGACGCAAGATGAAGAAACGACCTCAACGGAGGCTCAACCCACCTCGACCGAAGAGAATCAGACCACTACAACCATGGTAACGAAAGAGCCTAGTTCTATAGTGCAGACCGTCACCGCTGGGGGTACCATCAGGACAGTGACTGTCGCGCCAACTCAACAGACTGCCAGTACTCAGGCAAGCGAAAGCGCTGAAGAGACTTCCGACAAGGGCGGGATGAACACCGGGCAGGTTGTCGGCATTGTGGTCGGCGTCATCGTTGCAGTTATCGGTGCCGCTGCCTTAGCCCTGTTCTTTTGGTTCCGCCGCAAGAAGCAACAGAACGAACAAGAAGCCTACCAGGACGACCCTAGTATCCGAGATAGCTCCTCGGGCATTGCTCAGCGACCCGATATGAGCATGAACGCTGGCTCACCAATAGCTGCCGGCACCGCCGGCAGTCGTAATAGCACTCTACAAGTCGACCCACGAATGGATCCGTTTAAGCAGGGATTGTACGTCCGAAGCGCGAGTCATGAGAGCATCAACACATTGCGAGATGACCACGATTATTCGAGAAGGATTCAGCCACCTAAAGTACTGCGTGCGACCAACCCCGATCCAACCACGGAACCTTGAGCCGAAAAGGTCCTGGCAAATGGATTAATGAAGGATGTTCCACACGAGCGGACAGAAGGTCATCAAGGCCCATGAAGCATACGAATCTCACTTTCTCCGGCTCACACTTTTACAACCTCAAGGGTTTTGCATTTCGAGATACCAGGAAGGCGTTGGCATTTTACAAGGGGTCACATACACAATGGAACAAGGGACGGACTCTCCGACTGGTGAGGTCATGGTATGGGTACATAAATAAGCGGGCCGAGTAACTGTTGCTTTGAATGGTCACCGGAGCAGGAGCTGACTGCTTAATTTTCGATTCGGACTTATATTTTACTGCATCATGATAACGGCGACTTCGACTGGGCAATCACTGTACAAGGATTGGCTTAACGGCCACTGCCGCACCTGGTGGCGCCTCTTAGTTTGAACATGTTGCGCGCGAGCGAGCAGTTTCGGGTTCAAGGTCTGGATGCAATAAGCAGGTCGTCGTTGTCAGTTTGGGGTGAGTTACTATGTACATAAATTTAGCATAAACACGCAAGGCAAAGAAATTAAGACAGCGACCAAAAGTATACTTTCTATCTCCGGTCTGAAGATTTGTCATGATATTGCCCGATGAACATTCCATAGGTAGTTGATAGTACAATTCAGCCGCTTACTGGTACTGATACAACGTTTAAGTATCCTGCTGTCGAATTAATTTGAATGGTGACGAATAGTACAAGTCTCCTCGAATATCGTTCACATCACATCGATCATCCTTGAACCAACTCGTATTCCTCGTCACGAGCCTTCTTCTGTATGAGTACTATCTAAACTCTATTTCCACGTTTCTGGAAGACGTCAATATTCTCACCATTGAACCAGCGGTTAACTAGTCTTGTGTTCATTGTGTTTCTAAGGAAGTAACCAAGCCCTGAATACGCTGAACACCAGTGTTTGATGTGGCTGGTAAACTTTGCGTCAGTTGTTAGTTCCGAAGAGGCGATTTGAGATCCGGAGGAAGGATTTTGGCTTTGGACGATTAAATGATCTTGTGGTTTCTTCACGAGGCGCATCTGAATGCTTGTGAGATTGGTATACTTTTTGAGTACAAGAGGTGAAAGCTAAGGGCTGTTAACTCGGGGCTAGGGGATGTTGAATGTCGGAGACCTTTGACAGTCAGTCGCATTACAGCACAGCGGGAGGTGTCGATCGTAATAAGTTGCAGGTCTGAATTATTATTACTCTATGAATGAGCAAACCTATTGAGGTTTAAGAGATCTGTAAACATATACAGAAAAAGGGCTCAATAACCTCAAGTGTGGGCGCGTCATAACATGTATGTTTACAGGGCTCCTCAATAATCTCTTCGTCGTTCTTTTTTGAAAAACCTACCGAGGATTTGATGCTGGTTTCGATCACTCGGTATGCAGATAGACAATGTGACTGCCCAAAGGGTATCATGAATCCTTCCTTATACGCCTTGCCAACCAAACTCCAAATACTTTGTAATCAATTCTAAAGAGAGGCTTGTTTGACATGTCGAAAACGTCCTTGTCTGTACACCCGGGTACCAATTCAAATATGCTGGTGAGACTATGCATCTCGATGGGACAAGTGTGTGTAAAGCAGTAAAATTGTAATAATGTAGTAAAGGCAATGTGTACTGAAATGCACGGTCGAAAGGAGCATAGCGACAAAAGTCCTGATTACGCCCGAAAATGCGATTCGTCTGCTTGGCCGTGTCCGAAGTCTTCCTCTGTACAGTTGCATGTAATATCATGTCTCTTTCTTTGACCAAACTTAAATCCTCCCTCTTTTTCGTCTTTTTTCTCTCTCTTCGTATTGAAAACATGCCGAATTTCTTTCCTTCAAATTATGTCTTTCATCGTCGGGGTCGCTTCTCACGATCACTTGATAATCCCCCAACTCCGTCTTCGCTTCTCCTTTTTCGTCCACGATCTTCTCGCCCGTCGCGACGATCTTCCGGCCGTAATCCTCCTTCGCGTTGTCCTCCGCGGCCACCTCTGCCACTGCCTCCCCAATCTTCACCATTCCTGCCACTTTGGCCATCACCTCTATGTCGACCTTCGCGACCTTGGACGAGCTCTCTTCCACCAGTGGGAGGAGGACCCATGGGCTCACGTGGAGCCACAGGGTGATCTCTTGTTGAGCGTCTGGATTCTCGCTCTTCTCTACCATTCTCACCAGCACCTGAGTGACGCTCTCGGTATTCGCGGGGTTCTTTGCCCTCACGATCTCGACCGGGGCTTCGTTCTCGACCACGCTCGCGGCTACCACGACGAGAAGTTCGATTAGACCGACTATCGCGATCGCGGCGACCTCGTTCATGATCGTTGCGACCTGAGCTTTCCTCCGCGTTGGCAGGTGCTCGGTTAGACGATTCATTCCTGATAGGATCCTGACGCTCTTGGACCGGCGTAGCGGTGGGAGAGCCTCCAGTCAACACCTGTGCATCAGAACCACCCAGCGTTTGGCGTGCTTGGCGACCCCTTCCGCTGCTGCTTCGACTCACATCCGGCATATTGGCTTGTGCTTGTTGCAGGGTACTGTTGATGCCAGCGAGTTGCCTTCGACCACCACCGTTGCGAACGCGTTCGTTTGAAGCAGCGGGGCCAGTAGGCACATTAGAGTCAACTATTGGAGATCCGGCATAGCCTCCGTGTGTTTGCCGTTGCCCTTGATTTAAGCTTCTATCGGGCGTATTAGTTCCAGGCATTGATTGACGGCCATGCCCGTGGTTGTGACCATGGTTTTGGGGTGGTGGACCTGGTGGCGGAGGGGGCACCGAGCCACCAATTTGAGCAAGACGTTCAGGGTGAACTCCAACGGGTGTGGCATTGGTTGAAGCAGGAGAGGGCATGTTCTGACTAGGGCCAGTGTTTCTCCCTCTACCCTGAGGACCGGTGGGTGTGCCAGAAGGAGTGACAGGACCATTGTTTTGCTCAAAACCTCCCCGTCGTCCACGGCCCGATGATGGGCCAGTTGGGGGAGGTCGGTCTGGAGTGGGCGGGCGGTCAGCCTCAGGACCAGCAAATCGGCCATCAAGTCGTCCTGGGAGTGTTTGTGGTACACCATGGGGTCTTGTCGAACCTCTTCCACGAGTTCTGGGCCCATGTGGAATTTCAGTGACATTCTGAATGGGGTTGAGGCGTCCATATGTGTCATCTTGCTGGGTTTGCCTTTGGTCTGGCTCCGAGACGCGAGAAGTGGTACCGTGGAAACCAGAAGCATCGCGACCCTTATGTGTAGAAGCTCGTTCGTTTTCACGGTCTGCTGGTCTCTCGCCACGGTGATTGCCTAGCAATGGCGATCGTTCCCGAGGATCTCTGGCAGAAGAGGGTCGGTGCTCTGCAGGATAGTTTCGATCATGTCGGTCTTCGCGGCTGCCTTCTGGCTGGCCATTCTCATGCCCGTGGCGCCCGCCTCGTCGAGGAGATTGTGCGCGAGAGCTATGGTCCCGCGCCTCATTTCTAGGAGCGCGTGACGGAGTGTTGTCTCTATTACCTATTAAGGCTGCCCGCTCTGGATTGACTGTATCCATTGGCTCTATAGGGGCATTCTTACGACCCCTACTAGGCCGGTCAGAGTCTGGTGCACGAGGAGGCCGCTCGTTGTCTTGGGCAAATAGAGCAGCTCGCTGAGGATTGATGTGAGGCTCAGGTGCTTCAGTAGATGCAGAAGGAGCTGAGGCTGTCGATTCGGTTGAGCGGCCATGATCCTGACCCCTGCTGCTCTTAGCATCCCGGGGTCGTTCTCGCTCACTTTCGCCGCGACGGCCTGCTCCATCAGATCGCGATGGATCTCGGCCGTGGTCTTGTGCTCGTCGATCAGGAAAGTCACGCGGACGATCAGGGCGAGCAGGGTCGAAGGGTCGCGAATCTCGCTGATCCCGCGTCTCCCGAGTCTCCCGAGTCTCACGAGTATCTCTGGGTTCCCGCTGGTCTCTAGCATCACGAGTTTCTCTAGAATCACGTGAATCTCTAGAGCGAGCCTCCCGCGGTTCCTTACCATCACGTCGCTCATGCCCTCTAGGTTGACTAAATCGATCGGGAGTATAGTGCGCGGGGATTGGCACGTCAGGTCGACTCGGAAGCGTGTGTGGCGGTCTTTCAGGAAGCGTGTTGGGTCTAGAGTCATGTTTTGTACCAGTGCCAGAACTGTTAGTTGAAGCTCGAGGTCCTGATGGTGTATGGTCACGCTTCGAGTCTCGAGATGACCCTGGCTTGGCTGGTAACAAGTCTTTCGCAGGACCTGTACTCCTCGAGGAGTCTGTCGCTGAGCTCTTGGTCTCCTTGGCATCCTTTACTTCCCCGTCCTCCTCTTCGTTGGCCGTTTGCCTTCCTCTAGATGATCTAACTCTGTTAGACTTGAGATAACTAGACTAGACCTCATGACTTACTTCGTAGAGCCAGGTTTGAATTCAGGCGCATTCGGACGCAAATTGGCCGACTTTTCTGTCTCGTATTGGGAAGGCCCAGCCTATCACGCGTTAGGTATGTCAAATAATGTAGTTTCAGGACACTTACACCTCCAGGACGGAAAGCTTGAACCATCACCCATTTGGATTTCCTCCTCTGAAGTTCAGACATCGCACCCTGCGCAGCGACTGACAAGTCGACACGTCCACCAATCTCACTATCCGGCGATGGTTTGGCGGTAGATTCTTGTTTGGTGATAGTCTGAAGGAGGGATGAAAACTTGGTAGCCATGAAGTCAATAGCGGGAAAGACATCAAGAACCGCCTTCAGAACTGTGATGGCGTTGCGGATATGCATCCATTCTGTACCCTCGAGACAAGAACGAAGAGCACTGTTGAGGTTCTTGTGCCATCTGAAAAGTAGATCACGAAATTGTTCATGCTCCACGAAAGTCAGGGGCTTTCCGTTATCATCGAAAGTCAGGGCGAATCCAAGACGAGGCTGGTCACTTGGTCCTTTCCCTTCCTTCTCGTATGCACCTAGCCTGGGCTGATCCCTCGATTTGTCCTTCTCGTTGGGGACTGTTGCGTTCTTGTGCCAACGTGACAAATCTTCCAAGATAAGCTTGAGGAAAAGACCAAGATACTCAGCTTCAATGACAGTGGACGTGAAGATGAGGGCCCTTAAACGGTTGGCGTTGAACAGGCGATCGTACAGCGACATCAGCTGGAAGCCTGGAGCATTTCCCTCATGGAGTGCTTTGACGAATTTGTAGGTATACTCAGCATCAGCCTTGGATAGGAGCATACGGGGCAGGAAGCACTGCTCCAGCAAGGCATCCGAAATGCTGTCCGGTTTAGCTCGAGGCTCTGGGAAGGACGTTTGGAACTGTTTGCTAAGGTAAAATTTCCACTTTGCTTGTCGCAGAAGATGTTCACCGCATTCTTCGGATAGACCGATTTGGAGTTGCATAAGCTCCTTTCTTTTTTCCACTTTGCGTTCTTGTCCTCGTCTTGACATATCACTGCGATCTCGAGATACAGCAACCTCTTCAGTTCTGAGGCGCTCTTTCTCTTGCCGGTAGATCTTGTCGGGACAATATAGATCTCCGAGTTGAAGAGCCCAGAAGGTTACGTATAGTTCTGGAGTGATCTTCTGCCAGATTTCAGGGCGAGCGATATCTTGGATGGTTTCCACAATGGGCTGTAGAGCTGACCTGACAAGGGAGGGGTCTTCGGACTTCTGTGATGGGGTGGAATTAGTTCTGGGATTTGAGGTTGTCGACATCTCAACACCCACCTGGTCATCAGCCTGTGCTGTGTCTTGGCTGGGTGTTTCGTTACCATCAGTTGCGGCGGGCGTATCTGACATGGAAACATCGCCTTCCTTGTCTGTAGATGGAGTGATTTGTGTCTTGTCTTTTGTCTCCTCAAGCTTCTTCTGCTTCCAAGGAAACATGCGATGAGCAAGGCTAGCCCTTCCTATCAAGAATGCCAAACTGGCATCTAAACCGTATGAGTGGATGAGTTCGGGAATTGAAGGAACAAGGTTTTCGAAGCTAGCCGGATCCATGTTACTCCAAAGTAGGTCCAAGTACTGAATCAGAATACGATGCGAGTCGTCGATCATCGAGGACAGATATTTGATATGTGCTTCATCTTCTGGTACTTGGAAGAGTGCCGCTTGTCGGTACTGCGCGAGATTAATGAGGACCTGCGCAGCAAGCTTGGAGTCTGTTAAAGCTTGGATGAGGCGCTTCGAGCTCTTGATATTCTCGAAGCGTTTGTCCTGACCACGAATTAGAGTATGGCGTCGTAAATACTCGCCTCCAGCCATCGACAAGATCTGATGGTCCGTGAAATCAACCGAGTCCACGATTCCACCCATGGACGTGATGAGTTCCTTGAGAATGATCAAATCCGTGGAATTGCCCTTCATAAGCTGTTCATTAACATATTGGAGTACGGGTGTAGCGTTCAGAACAGTGTATCTCCGGAACACTCTACCAGAGAATCTTGATAGGGCTTGTAGCCACTTGCTCGTGGTGAGAGCGTGTTCAGCTTGAGTACGACTCCTCGATTTTCCAAGAGAGCTCATCAAAGACCAAACAAGCACATCATAAGACAGGTCTGTAAAATACTTGGCGCATTCTACAAAAGCATCAATCAGGTTTGGGTAAGATTCAAGTTGCTCGAAAGCGACCCTGAAGACAATACCAGGAGACGAATAGCTCGTTTTGGCGAGTTGTTTGGCCATTTCACTTAGGTTTGTAAGAGAGACACGCTTCATGGTACCCCGAGTTTCGGATGTTGCCTTTGCAAAAGCAGCCTTCATAGCAGGGAGTCGAGAGATTTGACCCTCAAACCATTCAGCGTACATGGAGTACCGAGTTGTAATGGGGTAATTTCTGAGAAGCTCCCAGATCGCGTTGACGGCAGAAGCATTCGCCTTGGTGTGGCTCAATGCCGGCATCAACAGCCGCCGTAGCAGGTCATGCCATCGAGTCAGGTTGTGTTCTGACTTGTCCTCCGCAAGACTCTTGGCTCCAATTCTAGCCAGCTTGGTCAACAGGGCCTCGTCTTTGCCAATGTTGACACCAGAAATATTGAGCAATGTTCCGCAAAGAGTAAAGATATCATCTACAGTCTGGCAAACAGGGATGTTGTCAGCCCATTCGTCCCAGTAGTACCGATAATTCTGTGATTCGTTCGTATCAACTTTGTCTGGGAACGGCCACCTGAGAGATTTCCGCGTTGCCAATCTACTCAGGCGGACGTTGCCTTTGGGAAGTCCTGATTGATCGAAATCGGGAACTGGTTTCGTTGGACACCCAGTCTCACCAACCACGATAGGTCGGCTGTCGTGGAATACCTTGTCGACACAATAATGTAGAATACGATGGATGCGTTCGAGGACTTCGGGGAATACCTCTGGTATCCATGGGAAACGGCCAAGGATGAACAATGATTCGGGAATAGCACCAATTGTTAACAACTGGGTAAGTAATGCCACCTTCTGTTCCAGTGGCTCTGGGAGTTTCGGTTTGTTGTCTGCTGTCTCTGCGGCGACTTCTTTGGCCTCTGCTTCGGCTTTCTTAGGAAGCTCTCGTCGAGGAAGATTCGAAGGGATAGGGTTGTCGTCATCACCTTGGGGCAAAACACCAGCCATGAGAAGAGCGTTCATTGGGCCGCCCCGCGAAGATCGTTCTGCCTCCTCAATCCTTTGCATTTCTTTCTCGCGGACATTTTCCATGTCCTCATCAGCTGGTGAGAGGTGGGGGTAGAGATCCGTCAAGGAAATGAAACCAATCTTCACCAGGAGGGCAGCCAAGTAGAGCAGATTCGCAGGAAGTACATCCGACTCATCTCTGGCATCGGAGTTGTAGAAGCGCAACTTGAAACCGAGCAACTGTGCGGCTGTTCGGTTACCCGGAGGTGGGAGCGTTCTTGTTTCCTGCACCCATTGTCGTTCAATATCGGCCGCAGCATCGTCGCCCTTGACTCCATTAGTGATGGTGAGTTGTTGAGAATCCGAGTCAGCGACTTGTCGACCACCTAGTTCAAAGAATGCTTCGATATGGACTTCTCGGGCCCGGCTCCAAAAGGCAATATCTCGAACCCGTTTTTTCTCTTCCAAGAGCTTCTCATCTTCCTCTGTCGTTGTCCACTGCGCGTAGTCTGGCGTTGCCCATAAAGGCAAGCCGCCAACATAGACTGCAGCGCTGAATTTGAGATGAGAACGAGGCCACCAGGAGCTAACTCGTAAGAATTTGACGAAGAACTTGAACTGCTTGATAAGGACAGCGGCGGCGACATCAAGCGTTACATCCAAGACTCTCCCGACATCGAGATCAAAAGTACCGATCAGAGCTTTGATTCGCTCGAAGGTCTGCTCGGCCATCTCGGGGGGTGGAGGTGCCACACTGCTAGTAGTGAATAGCTCCGTGATGAGTTTGGAATATCCTTCAGTTTCTTCGCGGAGTAGATTGTAATTCGCTTGTCGATAGAGAAGGTTCGTGGCCTGCTTGATACCCAGTTTCACGAAGTTATCTCTGATCAACCCTAGCTGCTGTAAAGTTTCAGCTTCCAGTACTTGTCTCATCAGATTGGACGACACGCCAGCCGCCAGTATGAATTCGCGAAGGCTCGGTCGGAAGATGGCGGGTTCGTTATCCATGACAATAGAGAGAGAGTCAAGAAATAGGGTATGGGGAGCGAACGCGTATGAATCCTTAATAATCTCCGTCGTTTCGTCGCCTAGAATTTCTTTGACACAGGTACCTGCATCTGTTGGTGATAGTCGGGCTTCAACAACTGCATGGACAAACTCTTGGAACAGGCTCGACAGCTCTGTGATGTCGACGTCGTCTCGCGACTGCTTCCCATGCCGAATAATCTCATCTCGACCGCTCTCGGCCCAAGCGCTAACTTTCTCGTCCGTAAGATTATTATAGCGATAGTTAGAACGGACCGGAGAGGGCGGTCGTAATAGTGGTGGCGGGACGTAGGTGGGCTTCTTGATCGCCGGCGGAGGAGGCGGGGGAGGTGCATTGGAAGAAGAACTAGGTCGTCGTTGTGCCGGTGAAGGATTCGGTGTGTGGTTTGGAGGTGCTCGATTTTGACCTTGCGATGAGTCGCGTCGACTTGGACCACGAGGTCCTCTGCCCCGACCGCGTCCCATGTTATCGTCGCGATCGTGTTGTCCAAGCGTTGTGTCACCAGGTCTATGAGGGGAGGATCGACCACTTTCAATAGATGGGCGGTCGCTGTTCCTCTTTCGCTTCGGAGCCATGCCTCGCGAGAATGAAGTCGTAACCGATAGCGATGGTTATCTCATTAGATGGTAGCGTGATGTTGACTTGTCGTTTGGTATTATGAATTGAAGGGCTAGAGGACAAAGAATGAGTTGAGTGCTGCGAGAGAAAGAAAACTAACGGTGTTTGCTGAAAATGCTGGCGGCGCGGATAAGCAAGACTTACTTTTGACGACAAGGAGTATTTGGGTGGGGAAAGGCAATGGTCGCGCGACAAAGCTGACAAGGGAATGACTTGAAAGAAAAGTAGAGGGGAAAATACAACAGCGCGCAATAATACTGTTTTGAGAGGCAGAAGCAAAGCGACGTCTGCAGTTCGTAATGTTGGGGAGGCCCAGTCGCGATGGGGTTGAGGAGAAAGGATTAAAGAGAAGCTCCTACAGAGAGAGATGTCACGACGTATTTGCAGCCTTACCAAAGGAACGAGGCTGCAACTGCTGCTACTTCAACGCGGTGGCAGCAGGTAGTAGGTACCTTACTGCATTGTGCACAGACCATCTGACGGTTAGAGATACGTACTGATTTACTTGAATCTGAATGATGGAGTCTTATTCGATTGTGACTGAATCACAATGGCACTCCGACTCAAATTGCATAATGCTGAAGCGTTTATATAATATCATACTGATACTTGCCTCTGTTTATATATCGATTCAATTCATCATCTATACCCGATTCTTTTGTAACTTCAGGTTGAGTCCCCTTAACTAGAGCGATAGCTTGCACACCACCCCCGAACTATTTCCGCCGTTCCAGCACGTGATCGTCACTTTCTCCGTTGCCGGCGAGTTCTGCCAGTAATTCAGCACCGTTATTGGCTGAGTCACAGCGCTCATGGAGACCAGCAAGAATTACGCCATAGCAAGGAATGGGTTTTCCATTAAAACTCGTAGCAAATCACTTCTTTTTAGTGAAATAAGGCTGAATCTGCATTGAAATAGCATTGATTCACACGTTTGATTCGCTATATCTGTCATTTTTGCCATCTCGAGGTTCAAAGCCCCTAATATCAAGCTTGGACATACCGGGAGCGACCCCGGTCCGAACTTCTTTGTATAACCTCTCACGAATCACAACTATCGTGAGAAGGCCTCAACAAGACATATACAGCTCTGGCAACTACAGCAATGTCTGAAATCACTACCACAAACGGCGTTTCTCAAAAGCAATATGGTCAGTATTTGCCTGCACTCCTTAACCGTTCCTCATTTTCCCCTGCTACCCCATTCATTGTACACTCCTGCGAGAGATTACCTCCCCGCATTCAATTACTTTAAAAGATCAGTGGCTGAATACCTGTAAGAAAGAACGCAATCACAGCCTGAGAACCCGTTTGCTGCTCTCATTCCTGAGCAGCAACTAGCGATTGTTCCAGAATTCACCCTTGAGTCCGGGGTTACACTTTACAACCTCCCCGTCGCTTATACCACTCGCGGTAAACTCAACGATGAGGGCAACAATGCTATGGTCATTTGCCATGCACTTACTGGGAGCGCCGATGTGAGCGACTGGTGGGGTCCTCTTCTTGGAGGTCCTGGCCGAGCCTTTGATACCTCAAGATTCTTCATTGTCTGTATGAACAGTCTAGGTAGTCCCTATGGTACCGCAAGCCCGGTAACAGCCAAGGACAACGACCCAAACAAGGGTCATTATGGACCTGAGTTCCCTTTGACCACCATTCGTGATGATGTCAAGTAAGTCTTGACTCATGTATCTAGTCTGGGAAGCAATTATACTAACTATTGAAAGCCTGCATAAACTCATCCTGGATGATCTTGGCGTGAAGCAGCTTGCTGCTGTCGTTGGAGGTTCTCTTGGCGGTATGTTCGTCCTCGAGTGGGCGTACTTTGGCAAAGACTACATCCGTTGTGTCGTCCCAATCGCTACTTCAAGCAGACACAGTGCTTGGGGTATCAGCTGGGGTGAAGCTCAGCGACAGAGCATCTACGCCGACCCCAAGTATGACGATGGATACTATTCATTTGACGATCCTCCTTCAACCGGCTTGGGGGCGGCTCGTATGTCTGCCCTGCTCACGTATCGAAGTCGCAACTCCTTCGAGTCGAGATTCGGACGCAACATTCCGGATCCCTCAAAAGTCCAAACTATTGGTGGCCGACCACGCCCCTCGACACCCTCGGAGGCACACTTCCACATTCATAACGACGGTCATGTTGTCAAGCGTAGATCCATCTCGCGCCAAAATAGCACAACTGATGCTGCCTCCCAAACACCAGCAGTGCCCGACGACGTTGCGGATCCCCAGTTCCATGGGCCTAGTAACGGCAGCCTTACCGGAGGAGACATGCCGCAATCGCACTACTTCTCTGCCCAATCGTATCTGCGATACCAAGGTCGTAAATTTGTTTCGCGATTCGACAGCAACTGCTACATTGCCATGACTCGTAAGCTTGACACGCATGATGTGTCCCGCAACCGAGCGGGCACTATCGCAGATGCACTAGCTATGATCCAGCAGCCTACACTAGTTTTAGGCATTGAAAGCGACGGCCTATTCACTTTCGCTGAACAAGAGGAAATCGCGAAGCATGTTCCCAACGCGCGACTCGAGCGAATCGAAAGTCCCGAGGGCCACGATGCGTTCTTACTGCAGTTCGAACAAGTCAACAACTATGTTCTTTCGTTCTTCAAGGAGGTCTTGCCCGACATCATGTCCAAGGATGGTGCTGCACCCGAAGATGCTAGCGTTGGACAGATCACCAAGTCAAGCACATTTGGTGAAGCTGAAGTCGAGGATATCACTGCCTGGTAAACTGTATTTAGAGCAAGGTATCATAGTCTGAATACGACAAGAAGTAGATGAGCATAAAATAGCTGATACGAACTAGCATGAATCATTTGTCGCATTTGTCTTGTTCGAAACATGCGGCCTTATCGCGTTTGAAGTGACATGGAGCTTCCAACACAGTGACGCTGAGGCTGGAATATCATGAAACCTCCTTGGTCTTTATTCGACGAAGAAGTGGTGCGTGCGTATAGCATGATGATCGTTGTTAAAATCTCAAGAAATAAAGATGTACTGAGTCAGTTGTGCGGAACTCATCCGCAGCTCGCTACCGACGCATATTTAGACCCCAGCTTCCCATTAACAAGCTTTTGAGGACATCATATATATATCTAGCGCGCTGCAGGCTTTGAATCGTCTTCACGAAGAAGGGTTTATTGGTGACAGGCGTGATCACACACGCTACCAAGACTTGGATCATAAAGTCTGCATGCTTAACCGTGTGGGTAGACTCTTACGGGGCAAGCTAGATCATACACGAATAACGCACGGGGATGACTATTGAGTCATAATTGCAAGTTTATAATAGACCATGACAAGATTATCAAGTTCACCAATCTTTGATCATCTTAGTGTTAGCAACCAAGATCCATTGACTGCTGGAAAGCGCACAGACGGCAAAAAATAGACCATTTCAGAATATAGACTTGAGTCAAAACATAAGCGTAGGTAGGGTGCCTTTTCTGGTATTTCCGTGAAAGGCTACAACTGGAATAAAATATGTTTGTGTCCAACCAGTATATCGAAACCATGTTGCCATTGAGCAGCCGCACTACGTCAACATCACTTTGCCTGGTGTACTACTCTCAATGTGCAACGGGAATTCCAATTTACGATCTTCGGTCTACCATATTTAAGGCGTAAGCCACCAGTGATATAACACGTCGTGTCAGAAGATACAATGGCTGTGGCGGCGACCAGGCTGATCTAAGAGTCCATTCCAAGCGCTATATGTAGATGGAATGTAACTTAATGAAAGCAGTAGCGGAACTTCGGATATACAAACGATAAATAGACTAGGCTATTCATGCTTGATGAGTTACTTTCTGGGGGTTGTGTAGCTAACTGACTTTTGTCGGTTATAGCAGAGCCGTCATTAGATGCTACAACCCTTTCAATGACATACTTCTGCTAAGAGCCTTGAAACAACTTTGGTCCCCATTCCAAGAGACAGGTGTGAGGATCTTTCAACCGGTATGCCAAATGACCTTGCGCCCCGTCCGCCTTGGGAATCCTACTACATATTGCCCATGTAAGCCAGGCTGATAGAATGAGAGGTAGGTTTGACGAAGCGACGCCCTAAGCAGAACCAAGTAGAATGGTGTGTATCACAGAAAAAGAATTCTGTGGAATTCTACTTTGTTTCTGAATATGTCAACCTGCAGAACTTGTCGTACCGGATTGTGGAAGACATAGATCCGAATCGATACCTAGGTACTATAGAAGCTGATTCTTCCTAGGTCTTCACTATCAATAAGAAATCACATGGGAGAGCACGCGGATAGGTCTACTAGATGTTTTGTTACACACTTATCCCTTATAGTTTAATTACAGCGAGCGAAGCTAGTGAAACTGGTGTTGCTGGACACGTAACTCTCCAGGAGTCCACTGGCCCACTGACTGGCAAGTTGCTTAGCGGAAGGGCTCCTCTCCAGTGGGTGATGAGGTAAAAAGAATAACAACTTTTGGATTGAGTTATTGCACAACACAAGGGTGGTCAAGTAATAAAAAAAAAAGAGTGACACACGTGGAGGACCGATTGGTTCGGTGTGACGCAGCCCCTGTTGTGTTTGACGAAACGGGATCATGAGTTTAGAAGTTGAAACCCGACGCGGCAAGAACATCAACGTGATGAGACAAGAGAAAACTATATCTGTCGGGCGTACTACCACTCTTGGTCAAACTCGGTCAGTGCCGCCGGGATACACTTCTTGACCGAAATGACGGCAGGATGAAAGCGATAGCTCGAGTCACGAAGTGAACCTGGAAGATAGAGAGCCTCAGAGCCTGTGCTTTTAGGTAACGGTTTCAAACCCGCACGTGTCACAAATTTTGATGATTAGCAAAACATCTAGGTACAGAAGGAAGCTCGGGTCAGCAGAAGGGACCCGTAATACGTAACATTTTTTTCACTGTCAGGCGAGTCGTTCGACATTGTTCTCTCAAGGGCCCATGTTGTGGCAAACTTGGGAATACGACTAGAAGCATTTTCGAATCTAATGGTGGAGACTGTTGGACGACGTGTAAGATGGGTCTGACATTGTCCTTGTTTTCACTTTGCCATCATGAATCAGGAAGAGGATACCTGCGGTCGTTTCACCTGTATTAGAATTACGTTTCTCGTGCTGCCTCGGTCAACAGTTTCTCGTGAGAAAGCCGTGCACAACATGACCCGACCCATTTCGGCCGGGGCAGGCTGGGATGAAGCTTGCTGTGCTGTTCTCATGGTACCAGAAGGAATGGCCGCTTTGGACCAGTTGACAGAAAAGCTTTGGACAGCTTCAAAGGGTAAAATTGTAGAACTTTGCACAGTTATTTTTTGCACCCAGCCGAAACGGCCAAGTCTTTTGACACCCTCTAAGCTGTTTCCCAGAAGCCGTCGGTCAGTCCGTTTTGAGATGACAACTAAAGGAATAACCCACAGTTGATGCCTGGGCAGATTAGACGACATGCAGTTCTTACGTATAAAGCAAAAGTATGCCTGTCTCGGTGCTTTTCATCTCGTGGTGTTGTTGTCTTGAGAAAGAGGGGAAAGTCAACAACATGTAATGCATGCAAGTCAGAGAACGTCGCTGATCATTTCCCTTCATTCGTCATAGAAGGCATGCACCAGAAATGGATGAAATGGCTTCGGGCATTTTACGAGACGATCAGTAGGTTTGGGTGTGTGAAAGAAGCGCCAGTGAAATCTAGAGAGTTTCGTTCGGCGAGATCTGCAACCAAGTGATCACGGTGAGATGAGCGGGATGCTCAATGCGGAACAATGGAGCGTGACTGTTATGGGTCTATGGAAACGACTCCATTGCTTCTCGAAGCCTTCCCGTGACAGAAGCAAAACTGTCCATAACAGATGCCTGAGGCAAAGAGTTTGTCAGTGATTTGTTCTGGAAAACAGGGGCCAGGGATTGTCTGACAGTCTTATCGCATCAGTCAGAAATGCCCAAATTTGCCAAGGTGGCTCTGTACTGACAATAAAAATGACACTAACTGCATCAACAGTAAGGCATTTTCAATCAAAACAATAATCGACTGAATAGCTTTATTCAATAAACTCTCTTTTGCATCCCATCTCACCATACTCTCGAAGCAAAACGACCTGTCGACCCTGGTTTTGTAGTGGGGGGCAGCCCTTCCAGTGTAAGGCGCGGGCGTTAGGTCAAATGCTCTCCACTAGGGCGAGTTTGGGTCACTGGCGTCCGATGGCTTCCAATTGGTCATGATGATTAGTGCATGACAGGGGGTTTGTAAGGGTACATCTGCTTGGACAAGGACTGAAGAGTCTTTCTCATGCCGGAACCTAAGTAGCTGAGCTTGAGATTATCGGTCACTGCGTTAGTAGCTATCTTCTTTGTGCTCTCTGCTAAAGTTGTCTGCTGCAAACACCGGCCCGGTCTATGACTGCGGGGATGCTATGCTCGATGGAGGAGGTGCTTAGATACCTAGCCAGAATGACCTGCTTTGAACAAGGCGGGCCTGGTGGGTTCTCCAAAAGCACGGACACATGGTGTTCCATTCATCTTAGTGGTCTGTGACCGAAGCCCATCTCTGATTGGGCTGGGGAGGTTCAAGTGGGTGTGCAGTGGACTTTCCATCTTGCTTCTCCCTCGGCTTCCAGAGTGGATGAGACTGTGAGTGGCTTGGTCCGGAGATTCCATTATGGAAGGCATGCCCAGATGCGACTGATGCGTCCTGGCGTCCCCACCATTGCACCTGCCTCAAAACCACCACCCATCCTTAGCCATCGCATCCCCCATCCCCCATCCGTAGAAGTGAGGTAGGAACGTGTAGGTACCTGGCAAGCACGGCAAGCACGCTATATCCGGCCGTATTGAATCCCAGTCGAATCTGTCAGGAATCCTCTGGGTCTTTCAAACTTCAACTTCCCCATACTATCTTCCTCTTGCTAGTAGAACATAATACTCTCTTCATTCTATTATCTGCTATCGATATCCACTTCACATCTTCAAGGTATCGTGGTTCGTCGTTGAACTGCATCAATATCCATCGCATACACTCCCACGAACCCGCGCCCTCCGACGGCAATCGACACCGAACTCCGATTCATGCCTCGATGTTGCATTTGACCTCCAAATTAACGCTCTCTTGTCGTCGATAAATCGTCGCCGATTGATGCTTGGATATTAGGCCGAAGCACTTGACATTCACATCGACATTGAGGCCAGCCGGTTTGGACATCTCGTTGTACCGATTGTTGTGGTGGATCAATTCAGCAAGCAGATCACGACGCAAAGGAAAGAAAATTGCCGATCGAACCACGGGTGAATTGAATTTTTTTTTTTTTTGGAAAGAGTTGGACCAGTTGCAAAAAGTTACCAAGCAAGAGAATCTTGAATTCCATGCGTTCCTGATCTTTGACGGCCGAGCCAAAGACGAGGTGGAGAGTGTCGCCAAACTCATCGCATCGCATCCCCGTACAGAACAACCCATGTCGTCAATCACGGATATTATCGCCCCCGATATCTACTCACCATAAACTTCAAAATGCCAGACTACGACGAAGATATTCTCCCTCCACCCGCCTCGGGTTCACAGCAGGACCGCACTTGGGGCGGCAACAACGCCTTTCACAACTTCTTTAACGACTTTTCTCATATCCCTGACCCGAATCTTCGCCGCCGTCTTGCTTTGTCCGAAATTGACAAAGTCCCTTTTGGTGCATATCGTATGTAATCCGACAATGAGTTTATTCTCGCCAGACTACCCTTGTGTATGCTGACTATCTGTCTAGATGTCCGCGCTGTTTTAGTTGCGGGTGTAGGTTTCTTCCTGGATTCTTACGACATATTTTCTATCAACCTCATCACAATCCTTCTCGGTGTAGTATTTTGGGGAGACAAAAATCCCCAAAATGGCTTTAGTGGAAACGATGGATATCTACCTGACCGAGTTAACCAAGCTTTCAAGGCCTCCACGAGCGCAGGAATCGTAGTGGGTATGATCGTCTTCGGATGGTTAGCAGAGTTCGTATCCCCTTTCATATCAGCTTGTGCAGATCGTCTGGCAGGGCAAAGATGTACTGACAAACCAAACAGTTGTTTTGGCCGGCGACGTATGTATGGTGTCGAACTGGGCATTATCATCCTAGCCACACTTTGTTGCGCTCTCATCTCTTCTAGTCCCGCGATGGGATCAACCGGATTATTGGTTTTCTGGCGAATTATCATGGTGAGCTTCCACGACCTTCAGTCAAAATCATTTTACTGATAAAAAAAAAGGGTATTGGGATCGGCGGGGATTATCCTCTTTCAAGTGTTATTACCTCCGAGTAAGTTCATCGTTGACAATTTGTGATATAGACTTTGTGGCTGGAGTATAACTCTCCGAACCCCTGATGTCTGTAGTTTTGCTGAATCAAAGCTGACCAAGATCTCACTAGATTTGCGCCAACGAGATGGCGTGGCGCCATGGTTGCTGCTGTCTTCTCTATGCAAGGACTTGGGCAGTTGGCAGCTGCTATCGTCGCCCTGATCACCACTGTTGCGTTCAAGGAGGCCTTCATTGGTGCTGCTGACGAGAGTCAGTGTGGGTACGAATGTCGACTGGCTGCCGACCGAGCATGGCGAATCATTGTGGGAGTGGGTGCTATTCCCGCCTGCTTTGCTCTCTATTACCGCATCACGTATGTCCCTTTGCACTCTTTGTCCCGATGGCCTTGCTAACTTGAACAAGCATCCCTGAAACCCCTCGGTACACGTTCGATATAGAGCACGACATTGAGAAAGCTGATGCCGATATCAAAGCATATGTGGCGAGTAAATCCAAGGGCTCATTCGATGTTGTACACCAAGTCAGGACAAAACGTATGGCAGGACGCAACCTCAACGTGCCTCGCGCGTCTTGGTCTGATCTGATCTCCTTCTTCCGTCAATGGACCAATTTTAAGATGTTGCTGGGCACGACTTTATCTTGGTTCTTTCTGGTATGTTTAATGGTGTAAACTATCATTGCTCGACTGACCCCGTTGCAGGATCTTGCTTTCTATGGCCTGGGACTCAACAATACATTCGTCCTCCAGGCAGTGGGCTACGGTGCCGGCAGCTCCCTTTACGAGAAACTCCACAATCAAGCTGTGGGAATGATTATTCTGACTTGTGCGGGGTCACTTCCTGGCTACTGGATTGCCATTCTGACCGTTGACACCCTTGGTCGCAAGCCGTTGCAGGTCGTTGGCTTTCTTTTACTTACAATTATCTTCTGCATCCTCGGATTTGCGTATCGCAGTCTAACACAGGGGGGCTTACTTGCACTATACATCATTGCCCAATTTCTCTTCAACGCTGGTCCCAACACAACCACTTTTATCGTTCCTGGCGAATGTTTCCCTACTCGATATCGATCGACCGGACATGGTATCTCAGCTGCAATGGGCAAGATAGGCGCCATAGTCGCCCAAGGCATCAGTATTCCTATGGTACGCCAGGGATCACTCGAGGGGTGTAAGGGCTCTGAATGCACGCCAAATCTGCACCGTCTCCTGCAGCTCTTTGCTCTTTTTATGCTCTTCGGTACCCTGGTTTCATTGCTAATCCCGGAAACTAAGGGTATGACTTTGGAGGAGCTTTCTGGCGAGCCCCGAACGAGCTACAACTCGGGATGCAATGGAAGTATAAGTCTTGGGTCACCCAAACTTAGGGCTTGGAATCCTTTCCACGGAGGTCAACCTGCCGGATTCTCGTACCCTAGGTCCCGAATGAGCCAATACCGGAAAAGCGATCGTGTCGGCATCATGACATCGCCCGAGCTCATGGCCGAGACATCCCGACTTCGAAAAACCCGTCTCTGGAGGAGGCACCGCAAGGCCAAGTCGAGTAGTGGTACAGATATTGCTCTGAGTACTCGAAGCTCCGGCACGGCAGATGACGAAATCTTCCCATCAGGTGCTCCTGCGCCTGCAGCAACCAGTCCACCGCCGCCGCCACCACCGAGTTGGGGGGCTGGCTGGGGACGGATAGACCGAGGAGGACCCCCTCCTTTGTTGAACTCTGTCCAGTTGCAGGATGTTGGAAGCCTGCTTACAAAATGATGTTCTGATTGACAAAATTGGTGTTGGTCGTACATGGTTCGCATATATCAGGCGTTTGTGGGAATAATGAAATTTAGACTATGATACCTTAGAGTTTGATTTTGCGCATGTGTCACGTTAGTTACCGGCAGTGGAAGGTTTGGGAGCAGAAATGATTCCCGACTTGTACGAATGAATCACGAAATAAAACATTTTCATCGCAAACTTTGGTATATCTGAACAACGTGAATTGAGGATAGGATACAGAAATTCTCCATTTTTAAGTATCTAATTTACTCTTGTAGATCAAATCGTCTTACCCTACGGAAGGTGTAGAAACTCCAACATGGTCGGTGAACACTGCCCTGACACAGCCAACACCCATATTTCATGTCCATGGCGTGATCTTGTTAACACTACTCCTGGCAAAGACAACCAAACTCTCTCTAATAAAGTCTCAACTGGCCTCTCATCTTCATGTCAAAAACACCAAGTCAAAATGTTGATTGTCACCATCAGCTGCGAAGAACCTTGAGAGCTTCCTTGAGGTTGGTTACGTCGCGTGTAAACTTCTCACGGCGGCCTCTGCTGAGCATGTCTTCGCCCGCGATTGCCTCCAGCTCCTCTGCTGTCATTTGAAGGACAATATCCTGAGACAAAACAGAGAGAGGTCCAGTGGGAGAATGGAGAAGAAAGTGGTCGATGACTTGTTGACAAACCACATCGACGAAGCGGCTGCGTGCGTTTTCGTAAAAGGTATGAAGGACATTGTGGATGTCCCGGCGGGTGGTATTGAGAGTTGTTTCTTTGTTGAGCCTATCCTCAACAGCCTTGCGAGCATACGAGGCCGCTGTGGCGATGTGACTAGCATGAGAGTAGCCATTGACAACATTTTCAACCTCTTTACCAAGGTCCTTAATATGAGCGAACTTGAGACGACTGAGTGTGTCGTTGAATTTGGGATTGTAGGTAATGCTCTTCCCCTCGAACTCTACCTCGAGTAGAAACTCGATGTGGTCGACGGCGCGGCGGTAGCGCTTTTGAAGGTCTTCGATGAGAAACTCCCAGAGCTGGTCACGGATCGAAGAGTGATGGCAGCACGAGTCCAGAACGGTACGGATAAAATGGTGGACAATCAAGATGGCATTGGAGACATGAGCTCGAGCCATGGGGCGCCATTTTTTGGACTGTTCCTTGAAGGTGATGGGTACCATCTCGCTACTGAACTTCATCAAGTTAGATCCTGGTCCCATGGAACAGATTCACGGATAGACTCACAATGCCAATCTCGTAACCTCGTGAAGTCAGATACTCGTTCTCGATGTACGCCAAAATATTCCCTTTTCTAGGTTTGGGGCAGAAGTAAGGATCATAAAGGATATCATCCACCAAATCCTCTTCTCCCAGCAATGGAATCTTGAAAGTTGTTTGGCTGTACAAGTCTTCTCTGTTGGCATCTTTCCCCTCCTTAATGGCAAAGATACCATCGGTAGACCAAAATGCTTCAGTTGGTTGTGGTACATCATCTTCATCTTTATTAGACTCAAAAAAGTTTCGCGTATGACCTTTTTCATAGAGAGTCTTTCCGAAACCCTCGTTGATCTCTCGAATACGAGTGATGAGCTTCAACTCTTCGTTCTCAAAGATCTTGTGTCGCGTGTAGTAAGCATCAAGACCAAAGTTCTTGATCTGTGCAAACTGAGCGGCAACATGACCGAGATAGACTCGCTGCTGTGCCTCTGTACTGCGAGACTCGCCCATGGACTTGAGAAGAGCCTCGCATTCTTTGTGCTTAGTGGTGAGTTCGGCGCGGACTTTGGGAAATTCGCTCTTGGTACGGTCCATCAGGAGCAGACCCAGCCGGGTCTTGAGAGCTGGAATTCCAATACGGTCTACGGGAAGCTTTGTCCAGGGCGGCTGAGAGAAAAAGTCTCTCTCTTGAAGATTGCGCTGATCAGCGCTAGACGAACTGTCATCTGCACCGCGGTTTTTGACGACGCAGTATCCAAGCTGGAGATCACGACGTTTTCCAAGAACAAGGTCGACTACAACTCCCTTTGTAGCCTCTTCAACAGCAAGATCGGGCTTGGTGAGAACACCGAGGGTCCTCTTGCCCTCTGGATCAGCTTCTTTGGCATACGTGAGAATCTTCTGGTTGGCAATGTCGCCGTTGCATGGAACCACAGCGAGGATGATAGTTCTCGACTCGTTGATGTACTTTCGCACCATGTTCTTGACTAGATCAATGTCGGCCTTTGTCGTCTGGCCAGGGGTTTCGTTCTCAAACATTCCCGGGACGTCAATGACCGTCAAGTGATCTTCGTCAGGGCCACTAATCTCGACTCTAAGAACATCGCGACTGAAAGCAGATCCGACCGAGTTGCCATTCGGGTCTGAGTCGATACCCATGACTTTGGCAGCCTGAGATCGTCGTATTAGAAACTGAGTATCAAGGGATAGGGGATACTTACATCCTGGAAGATCTGGCCAAACTCTTTTGCGTCAAGGTTCTTGACAGTGCGACGAAAGGATCGAGCTTCTTCCTCGTCGGCGTCTACCGCGTGGATAGAAATGACAATACTTTTGGTCTCCTCGCGGCGACAAATGATCTCAGTTGCGTGACGAGTACAGAGAGTTACATCGCGAGGGAAGTGGAACCCGGTGAGAGACTCCAGAACACTCGACTTTCCTGCACTTTGATCGCCAACGACAACCATCTACGACAATAGTCAATCTATGTGAGCCTCATAAAAGATTTGTCAGGTTATAAGTAGAACTCACCTGAGGAAGCGGAACCATGTCAGAGATTCCAAGCTCTCTTAGCTTGTCCATCTTATCCAGGAGGGCTCGATTTGCGAGCCCCTCGGTCGACTTGTCAGTTTTGGACGGCATCTCATCAGAGTCACTCCTTTTCGAAACTGGTGTAACTTTTCTGGCTCCTTTTCTCGTCATCAAGAAGGTCGCGGCTGGCAATGGTGGGATTTTGTTGTGAGTGACCGTAGATCTGTGTGTGTTGAGAGAGAAGAAGAGGAGGAAGAAGAAGACGTGGGAAGTAAGGGAGGAACACCAAGTATTTGTATCCATTGAAGTGTGTCAAATTGATCTCTTACTGTGCTGGCAATTGGTACCCTTCTGCAAACATAGCCTCGAGCTGCGGTTACTTACTTGTCGGCGAGATCATTCACCGGTCCATTGCCTTCACAATTCGAATTAGCAGAACATTCTGTACTAGCTATACAGAAGAGCATGTTGGTACAATCACTTTCATTTTACTATGATCGATCTAGGCAGACTTTTGGTTTCCATCTAACCTGACAGCTTAGAGCAACTAGCTACGAAAAGGTGCAAATACAATGAAGCAAGCTACTGCGACTGGTACATATGTTGCAATCCAAGTAGATAACTAGGGAGTTCTACAGTGTCTCCTAACACTAAATTCCACGGTAGATTCTGAACACCAAACTGCCTATCGGTGAGTAAAAGTAGGAGGCCTACCACTCAATAACACCAGCAACTAGCCGTATAAAATCCAGAAGATTCCATTTGAAACATCAAATGACGACTCGAAGTCCAAAGGCCAATAGCATATAATCTTTGAAGCAAGGTGCCTTGATGCAGGGGTAGGTCGGCCTCCAACGCAGCGGCCCGGGCAAACTGCGCCTCTCGAGCACCAACACAAACACAAACGGCAGCCGGGACAAAGTAATAACATCTGTAAATAAGGGTTTAATTTGAATGATGAATTAACTCCATGCTTGGGTATCTCGCTAGCTAAAACAAAAACGCCGACCCATTCCGTCCCATTCCCAAGTCTTTCTCCAGTTGTCTTATATGCTAATCACCATAGGGAAACAATTTCTGTAACAGGCATACCACATTCCGATGCGAGATCCTGTCTTCTCAAATACCAAGCCTCAAGCATAGCCATTTCCACAGCCCCAGGGGTTTCGGCCAAGTTGGACAACACCGGCCCAACACTTCTAGGTTCCAGCGCGGGGTCCAACACACCGCGGGGAGAATCGCATTGTGACGGAGGCTGCAAGGCAGACCCAAGAGCTTGAACAAAGCGCTCTGCTAGCGAATGGGGTGAATTCGTGTACTGTTTAGCTGTTGCGAGACAGCGTCTAGCTTCGTCGGTGATGGGAACAGGGTTGGTGATGATATCTCTGAAAAGAGGATGCTGGACTAGGACGGTGAGAGTCATACCGACTATGCTGATGGCTATATGAGGTCAGAACAAATCGTTCATTGCAAGTGTTGATAGACTTACCGATAGCGGATTGGCTCTCAGGAGGTCCGTCGAAAGTCATGAGCCTCCTTTCACGTGCCATAACATCTTCCAACTCCACACTCGCTGCATAACAAGACTCGAAAAGCCCTGCAAGCATCGATCGTGCGACCAAAGAAGTTGGCTGTGTTGCATGACTGCTTGCAAGCTTCATGATAGCAGCTCGGGGAATCAAGGCCTTTGTTTCAAGGTATCTTGTTCAAGTCAGCACAAGATCATAGTATTAGCATATGTTGACATACCTCAAGCGCAGCAAAGTAGCCTGGCGGCGGAAGATGGCTTCGGGTTGGGTGCAGGGAAACTTGACACGCAAGTGTTCAGGCAGAGCGGCGTGCCATTCCTCTAATACACAGTCCAGTTCGAGGGCATTGGATAGAATCTCATGAATAGATTCGTTATTGTTACAATCTGCTGGCTGGTTGAAGTAAGAATCGTGGATAGGTTGAAGAACATTATCGAATAGTTTCAATGTTTGGTTGAAAAAGGATAGTCGTGAGGGAATATCGCAAGGTTGAATACGGTCCGCGTTGTGCGTAAAGGTCTCGAGATATTCGTCATCAATTTCCTGGGGAAATGTTCCAAAAGTCGGATTCGATTGACTTCCAGGGGAGTTCTGCATCTTGACGAGCAGTGCGCAAGCACACCATGTCCTCCTGCGCTCCTCACGTTCAGCCTGCGCCTTTCCTGGTAAATCAACGTGAAGCATAAGACCCTCTGCAAGTCTCTGAGCCATTCCCGTCAACATCCAACTCTCTTGTGGCGCACCCGCCCGTCGCAAGAATCGGGCGTGAACAATCAAAGCCTGCACAACAGCAAGAGATGGCACAGATAGGAGATCCATGAGCAGAAGGGTCTTGGCTTGCTGATGGAATTCGTATGCATGAGAGACATATGACTCGGCGGAATCTGCAATCGGTGACTTGGCTAGTTGGCCGATGGCGAGCATTCCGAGTAAGAGGGAGTAGGTTGCGGCGAGCTCGGTTGCTTCTTCGAGGGGAATATCTCGACGGTAACGAGAGTTGGCAACAGCGATGAGGCGGTGGTAACGTTGATAGAACGAAGGGCGATGAATTACAGGCATGGTAATCCATTCGATGTTGAAATACTCGGCTAATAGCTCGTCCATTAGGTCTGCCTGCGGAAGCGTAATCTTCTGGAGCATCAGGGCTGCCTTTACGTTGGAGGAGTAGGAGCCAAAGGATGAGGGCTTGGCTGAACTAGCGTCCTCCAGGTCGTCAGTCAAGGGAGGACTGGCGCCCATAAGATGGTGAGGACGGGAGTAATAGCTTGCTGGCTCGTGAACCATCGGCAGTGAGCCTGCTCTTGCAGAGATACTGGGGAGGGGGTAGCCAGAGTCGGCATGGATAGGTGGAAGAGCATGGTCAACATGTCTGGGAGGTCGTGCCAGACGCTCAGACACAACGCTTGGAGAACTGGATAGTTTTCTCCATTCATCATGTGCAGGAGTAGTCGCGGCGAAAGCATCGCGACCATGGGCAACAAGTTCCTGATAGATACATGAGCAACCACTCTGGGTAAAAGGAGCATGAGAAGACTACTTGATTTAAAAAAGACTTACAAGTTGCCTCTCCTTTTCTTCAAGTTCTTGCACCCGCTTCTGGAGGGCGCGGATATAGCTTCAGTCTTGGTTAGCTGATATGCGCCATGGTCAGGCAATTGATAGAGATGGTTGAAACTCACCTCCGCGACGAAGCGATAGAGCCTTCGTGCTCAATCTCGGGATAAACGCATTGCTCAGCACAGAGCCCGCGTCTAGAGCACGAATCGCAGACAGGACGAGCACCGTCGCAACGGATTTTACGGTCGCGACACTGTCGACAAGCGAGGGATCTCGCCTTTCCAGGTCTCGAGGTGGTAACAGAAGCAGAAGTAGAAGCAGCAGCCGCGGGATGTCGGCGCGTGGCCGAAGCGGAAGCCGATGGTCCGGGGACAGGTGAAGAAGGTTTCGTTCTTGCCATGTTGTGTTGAGTCTGTGCTCCGATGGGGTATTCTTGACGGGGCAGGAGGTACAACTACAACTGCAACTGCAATTGATGTTCCTGGCCGTAGGTGATGATGTTGAAATTTCTAGTCTTTCCCCCTCCCCCTTGCACTTGAACTTGCACTTGACGAGTGCGGTCTGTCCGTGTGCTGGTGGCCATTTTGCGCGGTTGTCGGTAGTCGCCGTGTGGTTTTTTTGGTTTGGCAAGTGGAGATTTAGAGGACGGATGTCGGGTCATCGGGATTGAGATAGAAGGTAGACACGTGATATGGATGGGCAGGCAAAGATATCATTCAGTATCTTGATTCATTATTACTTTGCTATGCTCTCCTAATACTCTGAGTGCATTCCGTCTTTCAGTATAAAATGGTTTACCCCAAACTTTTAATGGATACAGCGCATTCGGCCGTCGGCCGTCGGTTACATTCATTGGTGTTGAAGGCCATCGGCCCCATCAAAGGCCTGCAGCAACTCCCCGACCTCCCCGATACCCAGAACAAGGGTCTAGCTTATGAACTAATTACGTACGTACATGTCACGGAATCTCATTCCTCGCTACGACATCCGTAAATATCAGCTATACAGTTTATATAGTCACATCAGTTTACGGTGTAGGTGCTTGTTATGCTCCACAGCCTGCACATATTATGATGCCATCATTTCACTCAAAGACATCTCATCTCTCCATCGTCATACGCAACTTCTAGTGTATAAACTCCCCGTAAAACCATACACAACACTCCCCAAAATCTAGCCCGGTCCATGGCTCGGCCTCAATTCCCGACTTCCGCCACTAATCAATGATTATCCAACGCTAAGCGCTCAGACTGATACGAGCTCCCCGTGACCCATATTCCAAGTGACGTCTTGAGCATATCATTCCCGTCTTATACCCAGCGTATCGGCCGACATCCAGTCGAGCTGTGAATGTGCATAACCCGAAAATGACAGGTCTAAGATTATCTCAAACAGGATATTCTCCATTCTAATACTTGACCGATGTCCAACGCATCCATTCTTTTTCAATTTTTATGTCTGTATCGGCATCATCATGACCTCTGCCATGGAGGACAACATCACAATTCGCACATAATTTGTTCTCAGATGACGGTTGTGTTAGTCAACTGCATTTATGACTCAATGAAACTCCAAGAGCTTTCCGTTATTCCATATGTTGAGATCTTGGTGTCTCTAAACAGAAATTTATTCCTCTCATATTGTCTGCACGCCATACTTATGCTATCGAGAATCTAGAATAAGGCACTTGCCTTCCTCCAGTCTTATATAAATGTTCATTTGAGCCATCCAGATTCGCTTGCCTAAACTCTCAATGTGTCAAGTGACACGAGGTTCTTTGATACGAGGCTGAGAACGAATACCGAACTATCAGCATAGTGCTGCATAACCCTGACTTATCCTTTTGTTACTGTCCATTAGCCATGATGGTTCTGCACTATAGTATTGATTTGAAATGACCCGGTTACTGTTTCTTCATGTTCGATAATAACCTCGAATTTATCTGCACACACATCATATCCATGGCCAAGAGGTTTTGTTTCGGGATGCCTATATAGGGACTGGCAATTCCTGATATGTTATTCGACTAGAGATCATATTTCCGAAACTTGATCTATAATCCTCGGTACACTCCTCAGTACTAAGGCTTGAATTACTGTATAGTAATATATCTATTGTCAATCATCTAAAATAGTCAGATCGGCAAGTATTTGAAGCAATAGGTTCATATGATTCTAATACAAACCAAATTCACTCTGAAAGAAAGGTTTTAAATCATGGTTGCTTGGTTATGTCGGTAAACTCCTTCATGCGACATTATGTTGGAAGGAAAGTAGATGTCAGAGTCAAATGTTATGTAGCGGCATGTCTATCATCTATATACGAATAACGAAAAATGGTATACCAGAAAGAATAAAATACGCCAATATCATATACAGCAATTGTTTCATGAGCACATTAAACAGAAGACAGAAAGGGAAATCTTAAACAGTGGGAGAGTTGCGACGGAATCGAGATCGCTCAATGAAGTCGGAGACGGAACGCTCAAAGTCTTCTTCGTCCCCCTCGTTATCATCCTCAAGATCACGCTTGGTTCGCTTTGTGGTCTTGTACCAGTTGGCGGGAGGGTCACCTAGACATTGACCGACAGTTACGGCTGGCCGAGAGTGTTAGTGGGTTTCAATTGAGTAGAAATGGGATGAATTGGAAACGTACGGATACGAGTGCTACGCTTGACGGCATCCAGGACCTTGGGAATAAGGTTACGAACAGTGTTCTGGTGGACATCGTGGAAGAGGGCAATGGAGCCGCCCTTTGTGATACCATCTTTGAACAGCTTGAGAGCAGTGTTGGTCTCGGCAGGGGTATTGTATTCCCAGTCGAGGGAGTCAACGTCGGCATTAATGACATGGTAGCCAAGAGTCTTCATAACAGAAAGGGTGTTGGAGTTGTAGCTGAAGTACGGGGGACGCATGTATGTAGGCCACTTTCCGACGAGTGAAAGGAAATCAGCCTCGAGACGGGTCATTTGCTTACGGACATCGGCGTTACTGATCTTGGCCAGGTCGGGATGGCTGTAACTTTGGGATCGTTAGTGTATGTTACACGATGGGAGGTATAAAGACAAGGTGAGACATACGTGTGGGAGCCGAGCTGGTGGCCTTCCTTGAGAACCCGCTGGACGGTAGATTTGTAGTCCTTGATGTTGGACCAGTTGTTGCCGTTCATGAAGAAAGTGGCCTTGTAGCCGTACTTCTTGAGCTGGTCGAGAAGCTCGTTGGTGTAAGCGTAGGGACCATCGTCAAAGGTGAGGGCAATGTTTTTGGCGACAGTGCACTTATTGATGGCCACGCCGACAGGGACAGCTGCAGCGGCAAACTGCAGCAGGCCAGCGTATGCAGCTAGCTTAACAAGTGAGAAACGCATGATGGGGAATATGTCAAGAGAAGTGAACGACAGTACTGAAACTAGAATAGCTTCGAAGAGAATGTGGGTTGGAGAAAGCAAGTGAGTAGATACAGCTGTTGAACCTACCAGAAGGAAGAGATTTTTTTTTAGAACAGCAGAGAGGCATTCTCTTATATACAACTTGTTCAACGACGAGAACCATAGGCATTGTATCATGCTTGATCACATACTCAGCCTTAGCCCAGAAACCAGGTGTGGCACCACAGCCAGGGCAACCTTGCAAACACAGAATGTACGAGGCCTTCTAGGATCTGGGCGGCAGCTTTTAGAGCGTGGATAGTGCAAATGCCTACTGCAGCAGGGGTTTACGGATGTCGTTTTTCTTTTTGCCTCGACCGGACGCTACGGAGATTGGACCTGGGATGAGCTGAAGTCTCGTCACATGCGGTGAACTAAAAAGTCCGACATCTTGGCAACAGTCAATGGTGTATTTTTACATAGAGTCCTCGTCGCGAGGTTATACCGCTTAGGGACCAAGATGAGCGGAATCGTGGCGCCTATCCCATGCCCATGCTCCATGACCATTCATACTGTTGGTTACGAGACTCCGTACCTTAGTCTCGGCCTGGCCTGGACTGGGGTTGTTCAATAGCGCTATTATACCCAGAGACTCGAACCAATTGAGGCTGCTGGACACTGCATGTATGTCTCAGGTATATTGTACCATGACCTGGCAAAGAGCGTTTAGAATTTCGACGGGAAAAAAAGTGTGTATTCTCCTCGTGAGTGGTGAAGCATATGCTGTACACTCACAGGACTTGGTCGTTGTCTTGGTCAAACTAGACCACGAATTAAGGTTAACGTTAGATTACCCAGGTCCACGGTCCACCTGAGTGGTCTGACTGTCCTTAATTCAAGGTTATTCGACGGTTAGTCAACCTTATTCGCGATACCCGAACATGGCCTGTCTCACTCTGACGCTGATGCCCATGCTCACGAAAAGCACTGAAACCTGCGGATTCCTGGAGCTTCCGCTTATAGCAGTCGCCGCGCTGTCGATAGGTTGACCATGTTAATGGGTAAACGAGGACAGTCACAATTGCAACACACACAGCCCATGACAGCTGAAAAAGTCGAGACCTGGGGCCCGACATGGGTGTCCTTTCTCACCGAGACCGCGGCATTGGTGCGATAAGAGAGTAATCTTGACGTACCACGCCAAGACGAGAAGGCGGGCTTGACTTTACTCAGGTCCCGCTGATATTGAAAGCTACTACCGTCTTCAATGGCTTGGGTGGCTTATGTATCAATTTAACCCACAGGTGGCGCATATGCATAATGCAAGCCCGACCTCAACATCATCACGATAATCTCCTTTTTCTACGACGGGCGCTACAGCCGATGGAGATGCCAACATCATTACAAATCCAAATAATCTTGCCCGCCTGAGCTTATATGCAGTAGTCTAGTCTGCTACTGTATTTCCACCTACGTCTTCGTATCCACGCTCGCTAAAAAAGAGAACCCATGGCCTCGAACACCAAACCCCCGGTCCTCGCGTCGATTACCGAGCTTATGCTAGGCTAGCTGGTACATCTTCTCCACTTGTAATGCTTCGTCTTCAGGGGAGGAAAGAGAAACTAGAAAACCACAACGGCCATGATGACTTTACTACGCATGTCGAGACACCAAGACGGAAGCCGGAGGCTCCGAGTAAGCCCTTATCACTAACATCTCATCAGAAGTGAATCTTCTGTGCGTCTGTGTCATCTTGTAAGCACATGTGATTGAGGATGTGCACATTCTTGTGTGGAAATGACAACGGTGAGCCAGTTCGAGTAAGCTGAGCGAACTGTGAACGAGCATCCGGAATCGCCAGCTTGTTGGTCAAGACAAGACACAATAAACAACTATCTTGCTATCTCGCATATCCATACTCCGCAATACATGCCAAATACTTCTGCTTGGTGAATCTTTACAGCACAGGCGAAAATAACGTAAGCTCACCATTGCCTTTATTCAGCAGTCACCGGTACTAGTTATCTCTCTTGTCGAATTATTTGTTTCAGTCAAGCCAAGAGAATGCCAAGACAGACGAGCGGCCTCACATATCTAAACAAATACGAGGCCTGGAAGACGTCACTCAAGAGATGTCGCTGGGTATGATACACGGATCCCAGAACATCCCTGTTCGGGAAGGATTTATACTTAGATCCTCATGAGATCAGACCCGCAATCACAAACACGGGGCTCATAGACTTCGCTTCTGGTATTAAGATCCGAATTCAGGACTACGCGGAGTGACACTAACTCGTCTTCTTATTGGAACGTCTGGGAATGTCCCTGTTTCCTATATCATATTTTAGGCAGATATATCACCGCTCGTGACATCGACCCTTGCCTTGACGCATTGTTGACCAGGGGTTTGTGGTGGAAAGGAAAAGTGTATTTATGGTTATTTATGAGACAGGGATGAAAATCCTTATAGCAAACAAATACGATCAATCAGTCCATTCGCTTCAGCGCCGAGATTGCTCAGTTAACTCCCATCGCAAAAAGGATCCCTCTGACGAGTAAATAATATGGGCAAATTCCCAGACGACACTGTCCTAGCACGAAACAAATGGTAAGGAGGGTATCAGTGAGAAAACAGCATCAAAAGCAGAAGGTGGCGTCCAAAATGGCTAGCATGTTTGTCACGAGATAGATGGCAGCTGGAGTTGCTCACAGATCATCATCCCAGTTGCCCTCCACTTCTATCGTCGTACCTAGTGCCTCTCTACCCTGACGAATCATGTCCTGTAACTGCTTGTTGAATGCATTGATACGAACGTCAGCGTCTCGTTCTTCCATCTTACGGCGCGCTGCTAGATGCTTGGCTTCTGCGGTGAGGCGGGGGCTTTCTTCTGTGGATGTGCGCGCCGACGCTACTGAGGCATTGCTGTTGGATCTTCGGTGCGAAGACGTTTTCACTATCGGGGATGAAACGGTGGTATTTCGGCGGCGGCTGGGCTGGGGGATCTTGCTGGGCGTCGCCTCACGAGGAGAACCGAATGAAGCAAGTGAAGCGAAAGACGCCGTCGATGCTGCACGAGGCGAAGGAACCGACGGTGAGGGAGCAACTGACAGTCGGCTGGAAGGGCGATTTACATTGATAGTAGATCGGCGCTGGCTGGGTGTAGAAGCGGACGAGTATCGGGTAGATGGAGCACGGGATGACGGGGCAGCACTGATACGTCGACCTGTAGTCACAGAGGGCCCGGAGTTTCGAGATCGAGGGGATGGGCGATAAGATGGTTGTCGCGGCGGAGGCGTAGGCCTAACCTCGGGCTCGGGCTCAGCTGGTTTCTCATCACTCACCATGACCCAATTCCTGCCAAGTTCGTCGCGATTGTCAGTATGTCTCCGCTTCGGACACGGCGCTGTTGGTGTAGATGCGCCGCTATTGTTGCCCTGGTCGGCGTTATCTAACTGGCGGTTGAAGTAGTCCTCCTGCGATGGTGGGAACCGGCCAGGAAGATGCTGGCTTTCGAAGAGAGTCTGGTCCAACTCTTCCACTCTACCCCCTTTCATTGTAAATGACCTGCCGCCGCCAGCTTGAAATCCTCGGAATGAGCCAGTCGTGCAAAATTCCCACACGCGGCCAACAACGCCGCCGAGAGTCGAGACTGCGAAGCTACCCCAACCTTGTGATTGCACTGGCTGAGGAGGGAGGCTGAAGAGCTCCGTGGGGCCAGCGTCGTTGTGGTCGATGTCGTCGTGGACTCGTTTTGAGCCGAGCGCCCTGCGATAGTCTGTGTCGGAATACATGCTCTCGCCAAGAGCACCATTATCGAAAGGTCCAGCACTCGGCGTATCGAGCTGTCCAGCAAGTTGGTAGCACCTATCGCCATTTCTCATCTGGCCCAGGGGCGATCCAAAATAGCCTTGTCTATCAAAGTCATCTGGTATTCGAATGTCTTGCGATCGTGACATCTCATGACCGCGTCGCTTGCGTTTCGTAGCTTGCCCATCGGGGGTCGCAACGCTGTATGGGGAAGGGTAACCGTAGCCGCTCGAGCTTGGTGAGATGGGTGGGCGAAACAGGCCTGGATGAACGCCTTCTCGATTGAAGCCGCCGGGCATATGAAATTGCGAAGGCATAGTCATCGTGTCTAAATGATCGAATTTCGGAAGGATAATGCTACACGCACGCGCGCGCGCAGCGGTCGATGGATAGATAAAATAACCTTTGGTCTAAGCAGAGGAGAAGCTGTAAGAGATGGGGCCAAGCTCAACAGCAGCCGAGACACATCTCAAGCCGTTCGTATTAAGCGGGTCTGGGGTAGGGAAAAGGTCGAATATTCGGATCGATAAACGAGATCGGAATCGAAGCTGCAGCGAAATTCGATACCTGATTTTCGGTTGAGGATGGTGATGTTGATGAGCGTCTCGTGACTAGTTGAGATAGACGGCGGTGGTTGCGTCTTGTGATGACGGGCGCATGAGTAAAGCCCGAGAGGAATGATACTTTTGGCTAAAAGCGCCCAGCTCAAGTAAAAGCAGCCAAAATTCAGGCTCGAATAAAAATCGAATCAGCACAATAGAAGGATACACATACAGTACCTTGACAGGTACAGTAAGATGCGCCTTGGAAGTGAGGCTCGAGCATGAAATGTTCTGGCGGCAAAATTATCCAAGTCAAGGTAAACAATGGTTGGGGGGCCAGCGCCAGCGTCTTTGCCGATGAATGATTGGTCAGATGACGTTTGATCCTGGCTGTGCCGGGCTGTTACTGACGAGCGATGGAGAGCCTTAATAAAGTTGATTATCGATATATCGGCACAGAATGGGCGAAGGAGAGAATAGAAGCAGATTAGAAACCAAGATTTGAGGACATGATGGTCCCTATTCTCTTTCGTCATTCCTCACTGAGAATGGAACACTTAGTGCGTGGCTTATGACGGAAGCTGCTCTGTTTCTTGGTGCAGCTCCAGGACCTGCGTGGCGGACTTGGAATGGAGTCCACTCAAGATCGACAGGGTTCAACTAACAAATGGTCGAGGCCTAAGACTCAGATAATTCAATTAACTATAGAAGTGTCTGAAAGATTTATTTCTACCATGTGGTATATTGACTCTATTCATAATTGATCATTGATTCCAAATACACATGTGATCCAAGACTAGTATCGAGGAGTTTATCTCTACTCGACTTCTTATACCAGATATTTTATGGCACTCCCTTTGGTACAAAGCTTTGCTCTCCCTAAACAATCTCGAAGCTCTCAAGCCTAGTTCTAATTGTTTTTTGTCTTGGTTAGATTGCTCCAATATCATCGATCATCAAGGGAGCAACGACTCCATCACCTAAGACCTAGCTATCAACCACCAAATACATATGAAAACAATGATACCATCTATGTGTATGCTCTACATGTCATTATTCATTCTCTGCTCTTTCTACCAAATATATGCCGCATATCGTGTAACGCAAAAACACAGTCTCTATAACATGCATCGGTCCAATCTCTTTATATTCCACCCATACGCCATCTACCCCCTTAAACCCCTGATATCATTGGTATCAATCCAGTCCAACTCGTCTCTCATAAATCCAGACTCCATTCGTAGCTAGCCCTTGTTGTAGTAGTTGTCTTGCTGTCCCTTTCGCTCTGTTGTGACACCTCCACCGGTTGCCTGCTCGCCGTGCACGTGCTCCTTGCTTCCCCAGAAAGTTTCGCGCTCTTTGAGAACCTCCTGGCCCCAGGCCTTCATCTCCGGCAGCGCCATCCTGGTCGCGACGTATGCGAACTCGCCCAGGTCCAGCTTGCCCTCGCCTCGCTTCTCGTACTCCACCATCTGCAGGAGGAGCTCCATCTTGTCCACGTCGTGCACGAAATGGCTGTCGAGCGTCTCGGAATCCTCATACTCCTGCCAGATGGCGCGAATGTCCTCGCCTGTCGTGCCGCCTGCCACGTTTCGTAGCAGGTTCTTGGTCAGAAAGTCCATGGTCTCTGCTTCGCGTCGGCTCTTTTCGGGCTTGGGCACGCCGTCTACGGGGGTGATGTCGCCGACGAGGAGCTCTGCCATGTCGTGGATAAGGCACATTCTCATGCATTTGGCGAGGTCGAGCTTGGGGGCGAGAGAAGGTGGTGCGAACATGGAGATTAGAGACATTCGGTACATGTGGTCGGCAATAGACTCTCCTCTAGAACATAATTTAGTAACTTTCTACAGTCGAGATTCCGTGCGATTCCTACCTGGAGATACCAAACCGCCTCCAGCCCTCTCGCTTGGTTGTCTTGAGTCGCTCGAGCATGTGGAAGAAAGGTAGCGGTGACGAGGACTCCTCAGTAGGAGCACCACCAGGAATCTCTTTGACGACCTTATCAACAGTCCAAGGACCGTCGACTTTGACCATAGGTGTAAAACCCAGGTCGGCAACTACCTCCCCGGAGCCAATTTGGCCATTCTCGTTTGCCTGTTCTGGTTGCGAACCCATTTTCACGGTAGAGTATGATCGATGTTGCAGATGTTGTCGCGGGGTAAATGTTGAGTGGAAATTAATTGAAAATGACGGTCGCAACGAAAGAATAGTGCTTTCTGTAGTATTAATTAAACGAAATGTTTGCCGGGGCCGTAGAAATCCGGTGAAACTCATAACAAGGATGTAAATGGCAAACCACAAGAGCAGGATATTCAGTCGGTGGATTGAGGTCCAAGTTTGTGCCAGTACCGAATCGATTAATGGTCATCCACTGAATGCCTCTTCAGCTAGGGCGTTTGCTGGTGGGGGTTTCGTTCTAGAGGGTGCGTCATGGGGTGTCAGACAGGGGTAAGATATGGGATCTTGTAATGGATCACTCTCACTGCATGTGTAGGGTAGCATCTCAAGCACAGATATATGAAGCTATATATACAACTCTCAAACCGCATACATTCCAACCCAAATATGCACTTCCCAGTCAACTCCTCCCTAAGTGCTTCCAAATATGCTTTAGCTAACGCCGCATCCAAGCAATCAATATATCGCGGTTATTCTGCACCTAAACACCCTGCAAAATTAAATAACAAATCCCCTTCATGATATCCCGTTATGCATGGCTGCCATGTGCTCTTCATCCGTCGACCTGCTGGTTCAAAGCATTCCATGCCTTATGTGAATTTCGATGGACTTGGGCTGTTTTCGCGACTGAGACTCTCAAAACTATCCACCATAGCCAGGACACGTGTTCTTGCCCGCTCTCTCGTCATAGGAACCGCCTGGGCCTCCATGAGGATGCCAGACGAGCGATTGCCTGTATCATCTGTCGAGTGAGAAAAGCGAGGTTCCAAGGGCGAGAATTCGTGATGGTGGAGGAAACCGGCGACGGAGTTGCCTGAGTTATCTCGCGTATGCCGTCTGCTGTATTGGTGATGGTTGGGGGGGTTAAGAGATGGTGACGGAGAGGGCGAGGGTGAAGGAGAAGGAGAGGGAGAGTGACGTTGAAAGAGAGGATGAACGAGTTGGAGATGAGAGGGTTTCGGTTGTTGCAGCGTTGATAGTGGTTGACGTTCTTGTAAAGATGGTGCTTGTGGTTGTTTTCGTTTCTCGAGCTCCTCTTCTTCCTTCTGCCGCCTTTGTCGAGCTTCCTCTTCCGCTAGACGTTGCTCCTCCGCGCGCTTTTCATCTAAGAATCGCTGCCTCTCATCCTCACGTCGCTGTTCCTCTTTTAGTCGTTCTTCGTCTTCCTGAGCACGTCGTTGCTTCTCGGCCAATGCCTGATTCGATTCGTTCTCTTCCTTCTGGATTTCCCCAACTGTTCGAAGATCAGGGTGCCCGTATGCATGCCCTATCTGCTTCTCCCGAAGACTGTCTCCTCTCGATGGTTGGCTCTCATGATCGGGATCAACGAGCTCAGCGGAATGTGGCTTCATCAATTCTTCATCCTCACGATCACTCCCCTCTTCGTTGCCATTAACAACTCTTAATCGTTCTCGTGGGACAGTGAACATGACTTGCACCAGTCGTTGCTCCACAGCCTTCTCAATATCCCAATCAGACTCAGCCCCATGCTCCAGTCCCGATCCTCCAGACATCATGGGCGCATGTGTGATGTCGTCAACACCCTCCCAGTCCTGC
The DNA here is from genome assembly GCA_013266165.1 of Fusarium graminum. Lineage (NCBI taxonomy): Eukaryota > Fungi > Ascomycota > Sordariomycetes > Hypocreales > Nectriaceae > Fusarium > Fusarium graminum. The sequence goes on from JAAGWP010000113.1 coordinate 56,867, forward strand.
CGACCCTTTTTCCGCCGAAGGAGCTCGCCACGCAGACCGACCAGGCCTGGCTCGTAGTCGCCGTACACAGGCTCTTGATCAAATGATCGTCGCACTCCAGACATGTCTTCATGGGAGGATGTTGGGGTACTAGCACCTGAGAATACTCGCCGAAGGGAGCCTAACCAGCCTCGACGTGGTTTTGACTTGGAAGGCGACGAAGGCTCATCATCATCGTACCGGTGACCTTGGTTCCCCATAAGAAGCGAAGGTCCTTCAGCTTGGAGAGCCCCAAACGATGAATGTGCCGTGTTGTAACTACTCGATGACGAACTGCCAGGTTTAGGGTGTTCAGAACCAGTTGCCAAGAAGGCTGGGGCCAGGGGGTTGAGTTGCCGGGCCTTAGCCTTGATGCTCTCTGCCGCGCTGCGTGCTGATTCGGACAAGTTAGATCCGCTTCGTGATTCATCGTCTCGCAGAGCAGCCGAGCGGTTCGAATTGTGTCGTGTTGGTGAAGACCGGCCCTGCCCGTGACCGATACTTCCCTGGTTTTGGCTCCTGCGGCTATTCATGCGCCCAGGCAAACCCTCTGCGTTGTCAAGGCCCTGACCATTATGGTGCTGGCTTCGTCGGCTGTTCATACGTGCTAGCAGTCCCTCTGCGGCATCGACCTCGGTCACCCAACCTTGAACCTCGGGATCATGCCGTGGGCCCTCGGGGCTAGGCGTCGCTGATCCTCGATTGCCTCCTCCAGGAGTAAGACATATGGGATGAGGCATATTGTTTGGACCTGTGCCAGTAACCGGAGTTTGGAAAGGATCGGAGGGAACATCTGAAAGCGGTGTTGGGTCATGGTCGTATAAACCCCTGTTATGATAGCCTTCCTCTTCTTCGTCCTCATAGATTGGGTGAATTGGACCAGGAAAGCTACCAGGCCGAGGCCCCGTGGGCACATAACCTCCACGGGATGGTCTCGGCATAGGTTTGTGCGGGACATGGAGTCCATGCACTCCACCTCGGGTGCCTCTCATCGACTCGTAACCACGCGAGCGGTCGCCCGCGATATAGGGGTTGGCGTCGCCGCCATACCAGGGGCCATTGTCAAGCCCCCAAGGGTCATTCTCCACCATCTCTGGGTATGCGTTGTTGTAGTAATTGGGGTCTTGGGACAGCGCTCTGACGGCTTCGTTCCGGTTGTTGATATGCCGTCTGCGTTTCTTGTACCAGCACAGGGCACCGATAATGATACCTATCAATGCAGCGATGCCAAAACCCAGCCCCAGGCCAAGACCGAGCCGCTTCGCATTCGATCCTTTTCCGTTGTCCGTAGGAGCGTCATCGTTGGTATCATCCGAAGAAGTGTCGCTTAATGGGTTTGTATAGGTAGATCCCCATGATCCTGATGTAATATTATAGAAACGAAGCGTCCCTGATGAAGCCTGGCGTTTGCCAAGGCGTGAGGAAGAGCTGGACTGCTCCCAGCCACCGTAAACCATCAACATGTTTCCTGGCAAGACTGCCGCTCCATGGCCATAGATTCCATCAAAGTCGGGCTGCTCATCAGGGATGTTCCACTGCCACCCGCTGTAAATCTCGCTCATCTCCAGAATGGCAAGCTGTGGTTCGGCTGGGGTATTGACGTCCCCAACCCAGCCTCCAACGACAATGATAGTGCTTCCATCTTCGCTCAAAGTCGCAGTGTGTCCAGAGCGACTGTACACATTTGTCGCAGTGCTGGTGCTTCTGCGATGGGACTGAGCGCTAGTATCTTTGATAGCAAGATCTGATTTCGGCACACCATTACTTGGGGCTTGAATGTTCACATAACTCCATGACTCGGCAGGGAGATTCCACACGGCGACTGTGCTCATATTGATAAAAGCCGTCTTGGTATGTCCACCCAATAGAACATAACTCATCTGTTGCGTCACGATGCCAGATTTATTCGTCATTGACGGCGTTAAACCAGTGAGAGTAAAGCCCGCGATGGGCGTTCGAGGTCCACCGCTGGATGCGACACTCATCTCGTAAGATGTATAGGCGTCTTTTTCTTCAGGCGCAAGTCTCAGCATCGATTTCGTGTAGTTAGCATTGCTCTGCCAGTTTGTCGAATCATCTCCAGATGTGGGTGTAGCGCACATGCCACCGTAGGTATAAAGAGTCGGCTGGTCCATCTCTGGGGCAAGACTGGAAGAGAACGCAACAGTTCCACCAAGAAAATAAGGAGCACGGCTGTTGTCGCCGTCCTTGAGACCTCGGCGATACCACTTTCCTTCATCGTCTTCAAAACTCCATACATCGCCAATGCTAGACTCGCAGTCTCCTGCGTACACAAGTACTGAGCCATTGGCTGTCCTCGCAGCACCGAAGGCAGTGCTCTTTGAAGTGTCGTCGAGAAAAGGTAAGGTGGTGCTATCGACTGGATAGTCAAGGCTAACCTCGTCGGCATCGATACTGATAGAAAAGTTGAGGGATCGGAATTCGACTTTGCCCGAGGCTGTTTGTCGGAATATGTAGGCGACGTCAGAGGCCCTACATGGCACGCTGCCGTCAACGCACGTAGGATCTGGCATGAGAATCTCTGTAGGTACGTATGGAAAAGATTGCGCGGCGGCGGGAGACATAAGAAGAAAAGTGGCCATGCCGAGAAGGAGAGTAGTAGTTGAACTCATGGTGGGCTTTTGCGGTTGCGCAGACCAGGCACTGCTGGAGGTGAACGTCGAAGCCATTGCGATTTATGAAAGGTGAAGGCGGTTTCGGGGCCGATGTGGTAGATACTGCCGCTATTCAAGCGTTGATATCTCGCCGACGGATCGCTAAGCGTTCATACCATGGTCATCGCCGTGTAGCTCGAGAGCTGGAGGGACCTCGATGCTATTCCTCGCTTCCCCCAACTTCGCTTTCGATGAAATTGTTTGGTGTTTAGATGATGTAGTGTAAGAGTGCACTGGGGCTGCTGGTCCGCGCGCACTGTTGCTGGTCGAGGCAGGAATGTCCAAGGGTCTCTGCGCAGTGTCTCGGTCTCTGTGCGTATCCCAGGCTTCGAGATTGGTTGAGCTTGGTTGATGGGCTACTAATTCGAAGAGGGTCTCAGGAATAGGCCACCGATGGAGTCGTTGTCCAGGTTTAGATTGGATGTTGGAGAAGAGCGAGCAGAGGGTCGGATCAACAAGAGACGAAAAAGAGCCACGCAAGCATATGAGAGAAGGAGAGAAAGTCGGGCCAGGGTATTGTAGGGGCAGGGATAAGGATCTCTTGCTGCTGCGCTCAATGTTGAATATTATGGACACTATCAAACCAGGGAAGCAAGGTTTACGATTAAGCCTATCTCGTCCATGGGCGATTGGATATCGAGACTCTATTCGCGCGTGTGCCATTGACTTGCCGCTTTCTGCTTGACGGCGTGATTGTTTACCGCTGTTGACACAGCAACGATGCAAGCTTCTTTGAATGGTGGGGCATTGAATGGAGGGGAGTAATCCTTGACCTTGGTTCGCAGGACGGGGACAAAGACATGGATGGGTAGAGAGACTATCACATGTGGAAACGCCACAAATAAAGAACACCTATTGTTCCACTGCCGAAAGGTAGTCAATGAGAAAACATGTTGTTATCATCAGATAAAAACGCTCAACGATTCAACAAGCACAAGCAATAACATGTCCATGTTATTGGGTGTCGTGTCAGGTCATGTCAGGTCTTTGGCTCCAACGACAATAGCGGCTGTGGCTTTAACTGTGGCTGCCGCTATCCGCTTCCCGGCAAGCAGTGGTCTGTTCTCAACTTAATTCATCCCTGTTGTTACTCACCCAACGACCAACCAACCCACCTGCACCCATCGGTCGTCCTTCTGTCTCTTTCTCTTGCGCTTCATGTCTCAATAAGGTGCCATTATTGGTTCAACTTCAGATCTAGACCATATATTCGATCGCGATCTGCAATTTCTTTTTTTAATTTTCTTTATGTGTATCACCCCAGCCACTCGCTGGAAAAGTGGTACTGGAATTACTACGATGCCAGATCGATGCATGTTGCTCTTGTGAGCCCAGTCGACATGAGACCCGTGCACTTACTTTCAAGACTAGTCATCCAACTTTTAAAGCTTCTCGTAGGACATCTCGTTTATCTCCTGCAGGAACTCGTCCAATGCCGATCAGTAGAAGTGTTGTGGGGTAATTATGGGACGACGTGTGATGGATGGACTAATGGAGATACTCCAGCTCGAGGTCCTTTGACCACTGAGCCTCAGACATTGCAACTCGCGCAAGTATCGATCCATATTATTCATCATTAACATTATGATTTTGGCTGTATGATTATCTGATCTAACCGTACAAGACACCTTATACCGATAATTCCATAATCGAATAGCGGCAGCGTCTAACCAACATATCCACTCTTGATAAATCCACAACGACGATTTCTCCCATCTCCAAACTCTTGCTCCTTATTCATTTACTCCCGCATCATTGTCAAAATAACACAGCCTGATAGCCGGCTTATGCTTGGGTATCACACTCGCACACGCACCCCCTTAGTAGTAGATCTTCTCGGTCCAGATGGGAGGTCGGGCTCCCTCCGTATCCCACTCGATGTGGTTCTTGTCGTTCAGGCTGCAACCCTCGTCGGAGATAGGAACAACTTTGCTCGTGTGGGCTACTTCCTGCTTGGAGATACCGGCAGGGTCCGCAGGAATCCACAAGATAGGGGTCTCACTTGTTACCGAAGGAGGGAAGTAGGCATCTCTCTCAACCTGTTCAGAGTAGTCAAGTCCCATAGTGTTCTCGTGAGGCACCAGCTGACGCATGGTGGCGTAGTCAGCGTAGATCCAAGGCTTCAGCCACTTCGAGAAGAAGTTGCCCTTCTTTTGAACACCGGCAGTACCGCCAGGGACAAATTTGCCAATACCGTTGCTCTTTTCAGCGCCGTTGGAAGGAGCACCATTGCCGTTGTGAGCATGCCCATCCTCAATTTCTGAGCCCTGCTGGCTGCCCTGGATGCGTTCTTCCTCAACCTCGAGCGAGCGGGGAAGGTTGTTGAGCAGAGGGTTCAAAGCCTTTGAAAGGGTGATGTGGAACAGAATGGTGAAGATGAGGAAGACGACCATCAAGACAGCGGGACCAGCGGCCTTGGAGATGATGAACATACCAACAAGACAGATCTCGGCAAGGTAAACACCGACGAAAAGTTGCTTGAGGGCACGAGGGTAGATGAGACCACGGGTGTCGATGGTAGTCTCTGTGACAAACAGGATGTTATAGCGGTAGGCAAGGTAGAACAAGGCCATCCCAATTGTTGACCAGAAAAGGATAATCGGGGCAATGATAGAATACACAATGCCTAAAAGTTGTTAGTGGGTAGTTCGTTTCGTGGCTCGGTTTGCTACTACTTACTGATGACAGCAATGTTGGTGTAAACAGGCAGGAGACTTCCCCAGGTAAGTGCACTGAGTGTCGTCCACTTCTTGTACATGGCTCGAGGAGTGCTGGCAAAGAACTTGTACACCAGGTTGAAGATAACACAGCCAATGACCTGAGTCAGCACACTGGTGGCAACAGTGAGACCCTGAACAATGAAATAAGAGATGTAAAAGTTGGATGCAGTGGGAATGGAAGATGACAGCATAGAGAAAACTTGGCTGGGGTCCTTCACGATAGTTGCAATAGAGGAGACGAAACTGTTGGAAAGCGTCTGAACGAGGAACACCTGAAGAACCTGAAAGACGAAGTAGGCGTTTTGCGTGTAGAGCTCAGCCTGGGACACGGAAACACAGCCAGCCTGCTTGGCACAGATGCGCATGAAAACTGGCACCAATGACATGAGGATAGCAAGGGCAACCGAGGGCAGAAGACCGGAGACGACTCCAAGAATGACCTGAGGGGACGGTTAGGGACAAATCATGGATGAAAAGGGTAACGAAACTTACAGGAGGAATATCGCCGATCCAAGTAAGGCCTGGGAGTGACTTGATAGTGTTGACTTGTGCAATAACACCGACAATAGCCACTGGAATAGCCCAGAAGATGATGAGAACAGCGATGATAAAGGAGATGATGTATCGGCGAATAACGATTTGCCACCAGGGGAACTTGAGACTCTTCCAGACGACCTCATCGGGCTTGACACCGATGTGTCGAGGAGCCATGTGAAGAGCATGATGATGAGTGGTGGTCTGGTAAGCAGCCTGAGCATCAGATTGAGTGTAGAACTCAACGAAAACAGCAGAGTGCTTCTCGTAGTTGCCGGCGAGCCAGTCAGCTTGAGCATTGTCGGCCTTGGGGATCAGAGTCTTAAGCTCCTCACGGCCCCATTGAATGGTGTCAACCTTTTTGCCGATAAGTCCCAGAGGGCCTGTACGGTGGCTGGGTCGCTTCTTGGTGGGGATGTATCGGGCGGCGAGGTCGCCAGACTCGGGGTCAGAGGGGGCAGAGTTGATCTTCTCGGCTTCGGAGCCTGACTTCTTCATGGACTTGATGCGCTCCTTGTTGCACAGCTTGAGCAATTTGACCTCTCCCTTCTCGAGCTTCATAGCGACCTCGTCACGTTCCTCAATAAGCTTGTCCAGGTCCTTGGTCTCACCGGGAATCCAGACATTCTTGACGGAGTTGTTGAAGAGAGTGCGAATACGAGCTTCATCAAGGTAGTCCTTGGGAACCGATGTGAAGAGGACGGTTCGAGACGAGATACGCTTGGCGTACTGGGGGGTAAGCAGGAAAGCTTGTCGCACGCTGATGTAGAAGATGCACTCTCGCATAATGGTGTACATAACGAAGCCATAGACGATCCAGGCAACAAAACAGTGAGCATACAACCTGTTTCTCTGAGTCGAATCGTCGATGTTGATATTGCTGTAAGAGAGAATCTCAAGCTCCGACTTTCCGTTGCCACCAGTGGCATTGACTGGGAAGAGGACGGGCCATGTGAGGCAAAGACTCACGAAGCAGATGGTGCAGCAAATGCGAAGGAAACGGATGAAAAGATAGGCATCAAGACTTTGGTGCTGTAAAGCATAGGCATCGGGAATTTTCCAAAAGGTTCCGAACCAATTGAAGAGACCGTTGGGCAATGTGGGACTTCGCTCACTGTAAAGTTGTTAGATATGCTGATCAAAGTCTTCGTGGCGTGGAATAGGCTTACTTCTCGCGAAGAGAACCCAAGTAGGTTCTGGGTGCATAGAAACGCCTATTGGATTTACGAAATATGAGGAAGATGATGATGTAGACCGCCGACGCAACAAGAACGGGAACCAGAGTCGAGACCATGCCTATAATATGGTTAGTGTCGCATCTACCAATATTCAACGTTTTTTCGACATACTCGAAACGGACTTGGGCTGAACTCCTCTGGCTTTGCCCTCATTGCCCTTGGTGGTGGTGGGATCGGGGAGGTTGTCCTCCAACCAGCTAATGAAGTTTCCCATGATGGCGACGAAGCTGTAAACTCGTGTCTATCCGGGTCGTGGGCCCTTGGCTTGGGCAATTATATCCGTTGTCGACAGTCGATTCGATGCGCGACAAATAGAGAATACCGAGAAGGAAAAGAAGAAGTCTGTAATTGCAGCTACAAGGTAGCGAAGTTGGAATGAGCCCGTTGGCGGGTCGGGTGGCAGATTAATTAAGTCGAGAGGCAGGCGCGTTCCAAGCTGCAGCTACCCACAATGCACTTGCGACAAAAAGTCTGGAAGCGAAAACCTAGCGAAAAAGAAGAGTTAAAAAAGAAATGGATGGGGGGATTAGGTATATGTACTTAAGATTATCAGACGGGAAGTGGGAAAAAAGCTGGTTTTGCGACACTCAAGAGGTTGGCTACTCCGTAGAGAGAGGTACATCCATTGCGGTAGCTCAGCTCAGATTGCCAGGGGTGTGAATGGATGGATTGAGAGGCTTGTGCGATACTGTAGAAAGCTTAGTGGAATTGGGCCACCCCTTAATCAAGGTGAAGTCATGTCTCAGGCCAATTCCTGTGGTTACTTGCGAAAAAAAGAAGAAAATAACAGAGTGAGCCAGGGGAAGTCTCAGTCGCAAGCAAAAGTTAACAATAGAGGCTGACAATTTCTTCGGTTGCATGAATTCCTCATGTTTCTTATTCTAGATGCTCAGTTGTTCATAGTAAAGGTGATGCTACGCAACGTCAGGGTGACTGGCTAAGCTGGCATGGCACAAGGTGCTGACGTCTACGTCACAACGTAGCGCTACGCCCAGATTGTACACTGCATCGCCAAGCCATTGAAGTCCTGTCGCTGGGAAAAACAGCGAAAATCCTGGTTTGGAGCTAGATCGACACAAGCCAATATCGGCGGTAATTGAAAGTGAATGGTTGGCGTTTGGTCCAGGCCGCGACAGACCCCTGGTACTATAGTTTATTTGCAAAATGGGACCACTCGAGCACAGCTGGCCTTGGACGGGCATTGCGTATCACTTGCTCTTCTTTGGCGCGAACGGCGGGTGATGACCGGTAAAGGTTGCTATGGGCATCCAATGCTTTCGGTAGAGATGGATGGGGATGGGTATGAAACGCCAGGACAAGCGATACGAAAATAATGTTCTAAAACAAGACCCTGTCTCTGGGAAAAAGAGAAAAGAAACTTTTATGATCCCATTTCAGTTGTAACCATGCTAACTTTAAAATCCGAATCTCAAATCACAAACTACCCTTGGTTGTGGATGCGCCTCCTGGGCCTCAATTTCATTTCGGCTGTTGAAGCTTGGCTACGGGCCCAGGGTCTTTGAGAAATCCAGTTTGTACATTATTCGATCTTTGCCTGATAATCAGCCTTGATGCATTGATTTTGACAGAATTCTCCATAACAGTAATATGCTCTCAATTGACATCCCGTCTGTAGTCGGATGATCACCGATTTACAAGTACATCGACCAGCATCATCAACAGCGAATGTGCCTCTAATTCTGGCTGTGACGTGGACGCTGTCGCGCTACTGCAAATAGTCACCCTCACTAAACGCGGTGCATGCCTCTGTTAATTGAGAAGGACAAACAGGGGCAACTGCAACTGCAACTGCAACTGCAACGGTAACGGTAACAACAAAAGACATTCAAGAGGGAGCCTGAAAGGATCATGCTGTACTACAACAGAGTGAGTCTCCTGCTCATGCTCTGCCATCAAAATCTAGACCAGGCCATTGTGGCTCTCGATTCTCATGCGCCTGATCTAGGCCGACTGTCTACGCCTCAAGGTTCAGCTTGGGTCGTCGATTTTACCATCTGTACCTCGATCACAGAGCGGCACAGCCACGATGCTCTCCCGTGTGGTGTGGTCTGGCCATGCACAGGACAGCTTGACAGGGATCATTTCTACCGTGTGTGATGTCAGAGACGCATCCATGCAGCCATCACTAACCACCAACTCTGCAACTCTCAATGAACCTTTCGCTCCAAGAGTCAATGAATCAACCCCCAGCCCCGGTGACGATCCAGATCGGAATGTTAATCGTCTCCCCTTTTAGGGCATCTGCCAAGACATCATGTCTTTGAAACCATCTAAACTCATTTCGTGGCGCGCTATTCAATCCATCACAAGCAAAGACAGTAAAGACTCCCTCACTCCGGAAGCTTCAATCCCGTCCTTTGACGCCATGACATCAGCTAGTTTGGTTCTGCCCGATCTCCAAGTGAACTCACCTCTCCCCACAACGGACAGCTTCGTGTCGATCCGACATGTCGTCACGGTCATAATCAGCATCTGAGTTGCACATTGGTTTGTTTACTTGATCACCTCTGCGCTACTGTTTATCGAGGACAACTGTTCCCCTGTCTTGATCACTTGACCCTCCTTTGCCTATCTAGTCTGTCAAGGTTGATGCCCATCAATGTCTCAATTTCATGACCTACATCATGACTTTCCCCTCACCGCTTGGCCTGTGAAATAGCAGCAGATTCTGTTCATTCATTCTGAGAAAGAAAATGCTAGCAATTGTGCAACCTCAACTACTACCCCGGTTCATTCCAAAGGCTAGACCTCCCAAGGATGCATGCACCATCCTCTCCTTGGCATTAGCGTCCCAAGAATGATGCCGGTTCAGCTGAGACAGTCAAACTGGCGTGAACCTCTCAAGCGGACACTGGCCACCATTGGGCCGAGGTACCTGTAATTTTATCTTGACGCATCGCGACCCCATAACATTACGATTGGCCCACCAGGATCTTCCGGTAGCGAATTGATTGAATTCCCACTCAGTCTCCCTCACTTCTGCTCGTACTGTACCTAGTACCGCAAGCGTCGCCTAACAAGGCTCGTTACGGCTTCAGTTGTCGAGTTTAGACCATTTGCTGCGACACGCTGTGTCAGTTTGTAACCCTTTGTGACCTCTGCAAAGGCACCAAGACGAGGCCTCTTGGGTACACAGCCATTGTCCAACTTCATGTAGTCACGTGTGTGTAACTAACCGCCGGCATTTGGGTTTCACCTAGTGATTTATTAGCCAAACATTCCTAATCTCCTCGGGAGATAGGACTAGACGCCTCCTGTTCAAGTCATAGAAATAAGTGGCAGTGGCTGATAACTAAGGTCACAATGAATTTGGAATCTGTTGAAATACAAGAACGTATCCTATGTTGGACTGGGCCAATTGCGGTATTGCTAAAGAAGCGATTTGTCTTGCTTTCAGAGTCTGAGTGAAGAAAAGGCGAGCTCTTGGTGTACGCAAAGACATACATGATGCCTCTTGCGTACTACCACAAATAGCTGTTTGTGATTCTGTGTAAGGTACACCATAGCTTAACCCCCCTCAATCTTATCAGTTTCGAAACACGAGTCGATACGTTAAGTCGCTACGCCTCTTTGGGGTCACTGGTACAAGACGGTTTGCAACAACTTGGTGTCGAGACCACACTCCCGAAACGTTCTATACCGTTCTATACCGTTCTTGACCTCATGCCACGAAGGCCACAATGATTCCCTGAAATGATCCAAATTATTGCTATGCGACAAGAAGGATAGCATGCAATGCTATAAAAGACGGCTGGTATGATCGGGATATCAAAATGTGCACATCGAGGACATCACCGAGTGGTGACAGACCATATTCAAAGACCGGGGTTCCCGATTCTGTTCATTGAGCGTCATAACAAAGAAAGGAATCAAAACGACTGCTTTAGATTATTCCGATATCACAAACAATGTCTATGCGCCCTCCACAATCGTGGCTTGGTGCATCTATAACAAAGAATCAGTTTCTTTGTTCTTTGAACAGCATCCTACCAAACACCACATGCACCCAGACGTAGACAGCACTCAAAGATTAGTCTTTTACTATCATTTAAGAATAGACATAGCCATCTAGCTCTCGAAGGGGCCCTCTTCTTTCTCCTATTTTCATCATTCTAACGTGTGACTCTCGTCCTTCAACTGCACGCCCAGATTCTAGCTCTTCCCAAACTGAAAAGATGGCAACTTCACGAGCAGCGGAGAAGCAGAAGGAGAGAGTTCAGCCTCTTCATATCCCATCTAATCCATGGGCAACTTCCTACAAGAGCACCTGGTCTTTACCAGAAGCCGGCATCTTGGACGCCCAGGATCTCACCGTGCTGCAGAACCTCAACTGCTCCTATTTTTCCTCTGGCCGTCCACCCACTCTTCTCGCTATCAAGCAACACGCACATTCACTTGTGAACATCCTCCGTAAGCTTGTTCCATCCTCAAACACTTCACAGGTGGGAGGAAAGACGGTGGTGCACACACCTGGGATGGGGTCATGGTTTCATGAGCACGAGGCGTTTGACTGGCTGAACGATCTTGAGAAGCCTTACGAGAACGACGATCCGGCTCACCATGAACCTCTCTGGGCGTTGCACAATACTGTCAAGTCGGAGTCCGAAATAGACGGCATTGAACATCACTGTCCCTTGACTCAAGTTGAAGATGACGGACCTTCAGCCAAGCAGGGAGATACTCGTCGTCCTTACATGACGCACCACGATCTAATCATGCACGCAAACGAATGTTTGGAAATCATCGACCACGAGTACTCTGCTACTGGAGGCCTCATGTCTATCCTCCCAACTGGCTTTGAAGATCCCGAGGACACAAAGACTCAAGCCATGTCAGATGCGCAAATGGCAGGCGCTAGAAACAGCATTCTTGGCCAATGGATCCTCCATCATCAGCATCTTATCGGCCGCATGCACGAACTCGAGATCAACTACGCCAACTCCATCGACGCGCTTGCAGGGCAGACTATCATCCCGCTGCAGATGAAGGGCCGCTCTGGTCCTGATGGCATCTCAGGGGGTCGAGAGATTGCCTATCCACAGGATAAGTACATTCTCGTCAACGCAGGTGAAGATATTAGAGACTATATCCACAGACTTCTCGATGCGGCTGAGGCACAGATTGAGCAAAAGGAAAAGATCTGGAAAGCAAGTGGTGTAAGTGGCGAACGCATGTGGTATGAAGAACGCGGAGGAAAAGTCTACTCAAAGGGCATCGTGCCCGTCGATCTCTCGACTCGCTTCTATCGTATCAAGGGCAAGGGAAACCAATCTCCTCTTTTTGTCATGCCGGCAGTTGCACAGCATCCTGGTGTAAGTCAAACACGTCTCATGGAGAACAGGCCTACTGTGGTGTCAGTCGTCACCCCAACGTGGCCGGAGCGTGTATCTGCCTTGGAGGCTAAACACAAAGAGCCTTTAGAGCGTGCAGCGAAGCTGGATATTGATAATCAGGCATTGGTACGTCGGATGGCGGAGATGAGGGACATAATGGCTGTCAAGGATTCGGAGATTAAACGTATGCACCAGCAATTGGCTTGGTACGAGCAGAACGCGGAAGCTATTGGGCAGGAAGTTTGAGTACGGAATGTTCTTGTATTGAAATACATAGAGGCATAACATTGATGCCAATCCACGAGAGCTGGGGGATGGCCAGAACAGCCGACGCAAGATTAAGCGTTCAGTTAGGTGGTTTTTCTATCTCTAGAGTGAATATTTTCTTACCTTCACCATCATTTCTACGTAATGCAGTGACAGCCATGAGATTATTAAGGACAAGGGCAAGAGTGTGTCATCCTGTTGGCATTGCCTCAGCTACTGTGGTTTCCGTAGGGTAAAATCTACATTAAACTTATGCTGGATATCTAAAGCACAGGAAGCTCTTGAGCTTGGCCTTCGCTAAAACCGACCTAGGTCGATAAATATCCGGTATAGGGAGAGAAGTAATCCCCGTTTATCAAGACTCTTGCATCCAAAGACGATGGGATCAGATCATCGACCGAGACTTGGGAGGAATAGGGACTCTTAAGCCAACCGGGCAGTTTGGCGTTGTCGATTTGATCATGTCTGCAGCCTATACAAAGTATTAGAGATGACTCCTAGTTTCCTGTACATGGTGAAACCTACCTTCTCAGCAATGGCATAGACTCTAGCTTGCAGATGCGCTGAAGGAATAAGGGGCATGATACTTGCGTCTGCAACACGCAAATTGCATGTCCCGTAAACTCTCAGCTCTGGGTCCACGGCACCGCCTAATTCTAACGGCATCATAGCCGCTGTCCCTGAGGGATGTCTCTCTGTGGCGATCTTCTCAACTACCCGACGCATTAAAGTCTTTCCATCTGTGGTGTCGAATGTTGACTCCGCCTCAGGGATCAGCTCCTTCATAGCTTTGGTCTTGATCAGCTTTTTGTTTAGCTGAAGACCAAGAACAATGATCTCGCAGTCAATAGGATCGGAGCAGTATCGCGGATCAAGTACTGGCTGATCGAACATGGATGGTGTTGAAGGTCGAACAGTACCGCGGGAAAAGGTCTTTTGCGCAGCAACAGTTAGTTGTCCCCATGAATTCGCCATAGTCTCAAAGATTCCTGTGTCATTGCTCAAGATTTGGTGTCTGAGGATATTCTTCTGAAAGTCGTAGCCTTTATGAACTGAACTGGGAGCATCAGAAGGAATTCCATTCCCGGAGCTCTCGTTCAAGAATTTCTGCCAATCGTCAGTTGCAGACTGAAGACCAGCAAATGCAACCGTGTTGATAAGTGGCGCTGTCCAAGGGCCTGGAAGTATTAGAAGGTAAAATTCACATATCGTTCAAGCTCACCTGTTCTGTTTTGGATGTATTCGTGAGATACCTCATCGTACACATCGTCAACTATCTCGTCGCTCCTAAAGTAGGAACTGTTACGATCTGGAACTGTCAGTATTCTAATCACAATATGAAGATGGACTTACAGTAGTAGTTGGCATATACCATAGGATGGTCTTGCAGATTATATCCAACACCTGGAAGATCAATCTTGACGGGAATGTCGAGTGATTGTAGGACATGTGATGGTCCGATCCCAGATACTTGAAGCAGGGTGGGAGTGAAAATGGCACCGGCTGAGACGATGACCTCTCGATTGCAAGAAATCGCCCTAGTCTCTGAGTTTTTGTTTCGTGCAAACTGTATATATGATCAATATCCTGTTCAACCTTCCTCGCGATACAATCGTACCTCGACTCCTCTTACTCGCCGACTGAAATTATAACCCCCAGGAGTATCCAAAATTAGTTGTGTGACAGTTTGATTCGTCGCTATATGCAAATTGTATCGATGAGATGCCGAGTTAAAGTGGGCTTCTCTGGCATCGAACCTTGTTTGGTTGTCGGGATGCAAGCTTGAGGGGAGGATCATGGTCCCCGCGGCTGTTCCATTGTTCCCGTCACTGAGGATAGGAAGGCCAAGCTCTGCGAAACCTTCTAGAACGTTTACTATGACACTGTTAGTGTCATTTTGAATGGAAGCTGGGTTTTTGGCTTACAGGATTGGTCGTAGAAGTATTGAGGGTATGAGACGTGCACTGAACCATTATAGCCATGCGTGGCTGATTCAGGATGAATATGAAGTTGTTCGGCTTCACGGTGTTCGACATTGGAGGTGAACGTTTCGGACTATCACAGATCAGTACCTTTCCAAAAACGGATCATCTATATCTCGCCTTCTTGAAGTAAGGAAGTAGGCCACTCCAAGACCACCCCTTATTGCCCAGCTGTTCCCAGCCATCATAGTCGGATATGGAACCTCTCGACCAACAAAGGCCATTGAGGATGGAACTTCCACCAACAGCCTTTCCTTGAGGAATTCCAACATTTTGACCATTGAGGTAGGTTTGTGGCTCTGTGATCAAGCCCCATTGGTACTTCTGCCAACCACCTGAACCGATTGTCCCTGGGACAGGAAGTAGGCCACCAGGAATCGAAAGGTTTCTCGCGTCGTCCCTACTTAACGTTGATCAGCCAAGAAAGTAATGTTCACTATGAGCAACATACAACGGCCCGGCTTCCAGAACGAGAACTGAAACTGAATTAATAGTCAGCAAAGCTTCTCAAAAACCTCTGTCGTTGAGTGAGTACCTGCTATGTCATCCGAGAGACGGTTAGCAATGGTCAATCCAGCTGTGCCACCTCCGACAACGATGTAGTCGTATACGCTACGCAGGTTATCATCTGCATCATCTGGAGTAATGTGAAGGCTCTCGACCCAGGGCAGAAGGAGCAGGGCCAAAAAGCCCAGCAAGAAGTTTCCAAAAAGCATCATGGACGATGAAGTTGAAAAGATATGTTTGACTTCCCAAGACGGTCTTCCGAAGTTTTCAGTAAGATTTTAGTTCTTAAGGAATCCACATTACTCGTTCATAATAGATAGAGTAAACAAACATTGGTCATGAATGTGAATCATTTCTGATGTGCCAATCGATCTGGCAGTGGCAGACAACTGTCGGGGTATACCGCACCCTAAGTTACGATTCAATGGTACATATTAACAGAGCTGCGAAAGACTCACTCTTGGCATAGGACTTTATTTCACATTCAATTCATGCGAATATATCAGCCCAAAGACAAGGCCTCTGTCGGCAATCATCACAATGCAAAATAGCACGTACCATCTTGGACTGCAAACACATGACGAATGCGGGAAGCAATATACTACCACAACATTACCCTGGATAATCCTACATCTCAATTGTAGTATTCTGTTTCTTGTTCTTGATGCTTTTCAACATGTTCCTCCGTCTCAGAGTGGGTGAATACTTCGTATTGATAACCGCATTACTAAGCTGGTATAAGAAGGCATCAACACCAATCAAGAAACAACCAATTGTCACCATCGTAAACACTCACTGTAATCATGATGCTACCACTATCAAGACTATATACTCCCACGTTCCGAATAGCTTCATCTACAGCTTCCAAAATACTCACTCGCTCTCTTCATCTAGCTCCTCCGTTCCTCCTTGACGACTATGTTCCACGATACATGACTCTCAGCTCCCGTGACGCCGCCAAGAAGCGCTCTTTGGCATATGCCCATCTGCGAAATTGTAACTTGTGTCCGAGAGAATGTGGCGTCAATCGGTACGAAAAGACGGGCATGTGCCTCATTGGGGATAAGGCAAAGGTCAATACAATTGCTCCCCACTTTGGCGAAGGTCAGTTTTATCTTGACTGGACTGGTACTGAACACTCCCCCTTGCAGTTCAGCCTGTTAGCTCAACTTCATTCATGCATCTTATTGCTATGTTCACTTCTGACAAAATGCACTCATAGAACCTTGCATCCAGGGACACAACGGGAGTGGTTCTGTCTTTATGAGTGGGTGTAACCTGCGATGCATCTTCTGTCAGAATTATGATATATCACATCAACGCAACGGCATGGACCTGTCACCAGAAGAGCTTGGTGATTGGTTTCTTAAACTACAGAAGGTTGGTAAGGTTCACAATATCAACATTGTGACGCCAGAGCATGTGGTGCCTCAGGTGGCGTTGAGTATCCTCCATGCCAGGGACCATGGCCTGACAGTTCCTATCGTGTACAACACCTCAAGCTTTGACTCTCTCGCATCACTGCAGCTGATGGATGGATTGATCGATATCTACCTAGCTGACTTCAAGGTTTGGAAGCCAAGCACCTCCAAAAGACTACTCAAGGCGGATGACTACGCCGCAACAGCCAAAGAGAGCATCAAGGCAATGCACGCTCAAGTCGGCGACCTGTGCTTTACAGGAGATGGAATTGCCAAGAAGGGTCTGTTAGTCCGCCACCTTGTTATGCCAGGGAAAGAAGAAGAAGGGGCAGAGATTATGAAGTTCTTGGCAAAAGAGGTGTCCTCGGATTGCTTCGTCAACATCATGGAGCAGTACCATCCGGATGCTCACGTTGGCAAACCGAAGCGAGCAAGATCCGATGGCAAGCAAGAAAAAGACCAAGTTCGATATGCAGAACTCAATCGACCTGTCACTAACCAAGAGGTCTCCTCAATCAGGAAAGTTGCACAAGAGGCTGGTCTCTGGCGGTTCAACGACCCACCAGGACATGATGGCTTCGCTATCTGATGAGGAGCACGGAGTAACCTTCCTCTCGTTCGACAGTTGGGGGCTGCGTTTCTGTCAAATCCTGCCACGAGGCTGGCTGTTCATACAAGCCAACAACGGGGACTAATAACGCCACTACAACCTGGTCAGGGCGAGCAATAGGCGTTGGCCGTCTTATTGAAATACGCAGACTCAAGCCGGGGGTCCATCGGCTGTTCTAGACCCGCGATATCTCTTTCAGTTCCATGGCTCCCCCAACTGAACAACACTCTAAAGCCAACGGCTGGCCGGTCTTATTGACGGGTTACATTCAGGACTTACAGTGTGGCAACCAGGCACGGTTCCACGAGAACAGCCAACGCTCTACACTAGGAACTTCGCCTTCCAAAGACTTGCTAGGCCAAGCGTCGGAACTCGCTGTTTCGCTTTGTTGACACAAATCCAGCGACAAAGCTTCCAAACCCCTCATCCCCAATATAGCCTTTCCTGTAGTAGTCTTTGTCTATAGTAAACAAGATAGAGTCGATAAGAAGGATGAATATCTACCAGCAAATCATGCCGTTTCTCTCTGGGAAGACATCATCTATTTACTATCATCATCAAATAAGATACGTTACCTATCACAATGGATACAACTCTCACCTCAGTCCATGGCATAATACAATTACCACCCATGGATGCAAGGATCACTCCACCACCTGAGGAGTCGAATGTTTTCATTCCCAACTTTCAGACATGTCCTGTTCTTCCACTCTCGCCCAGATCCCTTCCGGATACACCACATCCCGATGCTCCTTCGGTCTCCAGCTCTTCACAACGAAAGAAGCGGCGTCGACGCTCTTCAAGCTCACAGGGCGGTTCTTCAAAGACAAACTCGAAGCAGCAAGCTCAGGTCAACTCCAGTCTCCTCTTTTCGCCTCGACCTTTTGAGAGCCTCTACATAGAACGAGCATACCTTGCCACCTCTCTTCAGCAACAAGCTGATCAAGCTACGCAGCTGATGAGACAGTATTGTGTGGTAGAATCTCAGCTCCAAAACTTTGTGGGCGATAGTGGTCGACGGAAACTACGAAAGCAGCTAAGCCTGCTAAAGTCCAGAATCAACCAGGCAGCTGAACAGGAACGGGCTATTTTCTCTCGTCTTGGCGAGCTGTATGTCGAGATACAGAGCCGCGAGACATGGGCACAGGCATGGACTGTTGACAGCCCCAGCGTTTTAACACCTCTCTACTTCAGTCCTGTTTCGTGCAGCTTTCCTACTCCCACCTCGCCTCTGGGCGGTACATCGGCAGACTTTACTCCCATGAGTTACTTTGGTGAAAGTCACCAAGAGCCGTCAATGCACGGACTGGAGACTGTTGATGAGGCCGGCGAGGATTTCTCACATGATCCTATCTCGTCTGATCAGAGCGTAGAGTTCGGGACTACTCCAGTGACACCGGTTGCTGTTGAGGTTCCTTTTGCCCAGGAGAAGGATTGCGGTTCAGAGCTGGGAGAAGGGTTGGACGAAGACCGATGCATGGCCGTCAGAGAGAGGCGGCTTAGCCTGCCTTGTCTTCATAACGCTTGGCTTGAAGTCTAAGGTTCAGGACAAACTGGGAGAGAGTATTGCTAGGCAATATATTGATCTTTCAAGAAAGAAAAAAAATCCAACCATCAAGGAGCGAGCAATTTATTCCATGCGATATCCAGTTAGTGCCAGGTCATTCATGATTGATAGCACACCAGTTGCCGTTTTCTTTATCAAGTATTTTATGTACATGTATGGGCTTTTTTATTTCTCAAAATCATATCGCTAATGCATCAACTTATTCTTCGATACTTACGCAAACTCTCCAAATTGCCCATCGTCAAACCCAAGCTCTTTGGCCGATGGCTTCTTGTGCTGCCTCACATCCTGTGCGCTCGGCGGTGGTGGTAGGGAGAAGCCACCAGAAGAACTTGGCCCAGCAGGTGGTGGTGGTAGCGCAAAAGACTGGAGATCTGCTCCAGCTCCTGAAGCTCCCGCAGATGAGCTATCCTGCTGTTTCCGTCTGCCAAACTTTGACCCGCCAAAGCTCACTGTGATGGTCTCGCCCTCCTTTAGGCTGTAATCCCTATGCTCTTCCTTTTCCTTGGCTGCAGATGGTTTGTTCTGCTCGCCCTCCCAGCCCAGTGCCTTCCTCGCTTCCTGCAGCGCAATGCTCAAATCAAACGCCTCACTTCTCTCCTCAAAGCCAATACCCAGCATAGCCTTGCGACCTTGAGGATCCCGCACTGTGAGAGCAAAGAAGCGACTGCTGTCGAGAACCGGCTCTACAACTCCAGGGGCAGTGTATGGCGCTGCGGCAAAGAGTTGACCCGATGAGGCATCCTCGAGCACGGCGTCGACTTTGAGCTGATTGGTTTCCGAGGCAGATTCGTAAGCGGTTTCAATAACGCGCAGGCGTGCAGTGAATATGTGACGCTGGGGCTCGGCGGTCCATGCGCTGGCGTTGTAACCCTTTGTTGAGGTCAGAGGAGGGATGTTGTAGACGTGGACCGCATTGGCGACGAAGAGGATGCGCTGGATGGCATCGTTGGGGAGGACGTTGCCAGTGGCGGGATCTAGAAGCTCCATTGGCAATGATATTGAGGATAACAATCGCCAAGGTATTGCCTGGGTGGTAAAGATGTGGCTATAGATAGTTGTAGTGCTTGAGATGAATTGAGATTCAACGATGGAAAGCTGTAAGATAGTAGATTATCGGAGACGGAGAGAGGGGTGTGCTGCAGAATCCAGACGGAAGCGGTGGAGGGGTACCTAGTCTAAAACACGCGGGGCACTCTGGCTTTGATCTTTGGTGCAGGGTAATTGACTTGCTCACCTCACTTATGGACGATCGACCTTTGAGATTATTGGATCACAGTACGTTGTGAGGCCATGCAACGCAACTGGTGGATCCTAATCAGAGCAATACTAAATGCAAAGACCTATCTCTAGGTATTATCGAAAATTAAAACTAAGATTGCTGGATTTTACCTCGTATGCTGGGGTTCCCTCTGACGGATGGTAGATGCATCTTCCATCTCCAGCATCATCTACAAGGGACCTCTCCCTACAAGACGCCCTGCACCAAATGCCGTCACTCTCGGCCCCGCTCCCCACTCACCCCGCCAAAACAGCTCCGACGAGACCTGACTCACCAACGTCAAAAAT
Source organism: Fusarium graminum (assembly GCA_013266165.1). Taxonomy (NCBI): domain Eukaryota; kingdom Fungi; phylum Ascomycota; class Sordariomycetes; order Hypocreales; family Nectriaceae; genus Fusarium; species Fusarium graminum. The sequence goes on from JAAGWP010000113.1 coordinate 77,329, forward strand.
TCCCCTCCATCAGATTCTAGACTTGGGAATAGTATCATCTTGAATCCTCGGCAAATCTCTCCCAACCTCGATCATGACCACCCTCAACTTATCCAGTTAGTGTAGTGACCCTCTGGTCTGCGGTCGCCTCACTGACTTTTCTTAGCCGACCTCTCTCCAGCCGCTGCTCCGGCTGAGCAACACAAGCCTTCTTCAAACTCCGAATTCGAGTTCGTGACTCTAACCCCCCCCGGTTTCGCCCTTCTAAAACCCCCTTTAGCATTGTTGAAACATATCGCGGCCTTCTACTGACCGATCCCGATCTCACCAAACCCGTCGCCGCTATCGAGTCTCTGATCGCCCTTCTTAACGCCCACCCTTCCACCACCGTTTTCGAGATCCTCGACACTGTAAAAGTCCACTCCGAACGTCTCAAAGCCTCCGTCGCCAATCCCGTACCCCTCTCCGCTGGAACCGATCTCTTTCTCCAGTACCTTGTCTCTTCGCTCCGCCAGCAAGATGGCAGTTTCGATGCCGTGAGGCAACATCTCCTTCGTAACGGACGACTCTTTGCCCAGCGGGCTAATGCCGCGCGTGAAGGCATCGCGGACGCAGGATGGAGACTGATTCGTGAGGGCCAATGTATCCTCACACATGGCGCTTCACGATCAGTTGTTGGAATTCTAGAGCGCGCGGTGCAGAACCTCGGCGCAGGAAAGTTCAAGGTCATTTACGTGCGCGAGGAGACCCGCGTGGAGGAGAGCGATCGCATAGTTCGCGAGCTCCGCTCAAAGGGTATCCCGGTCGCCGAAATCGCAGAGGCATCGGTGGCGTATGTGATGGGTCTGCTGCGCCAGGTCAACATGGTGCTTGTGGGTGCTGAAGCCGTCACCTCCAACGGAGGTATTATCTCTCGTATGGGAACTCTACAGCTCTCTAAACTGGCGGCCCAGGCCAACCTCCCCTTCTTCGTTGCTGCCGAGACACACAAGTTTGCGCGAAAGTTTGTTATGGACCAGCGGGATATTGGCTTCAAGCAGGACATTCTTGATTTCAGTGTTGATACTAAGAGCAAGGACACCGTTGACGCTGTTGATTTCACTGTAGGTGCCTTTCCAAAAGTAATGACTTCAGGTCGATTTGCTAACGCCGTTGTAGCCCCCCGATCTCATCTCCAAGCTCATCACGGAAAATGGGATTAAGCTTCCGGGTTACGTGTTTGAGCAGCTTCTTGACATCTACGGTAGTCTCAACGGTTGAGAGATCCAGTCAACGAACTTGGACAGCGTCTCAAATTCCAAATGTAATGGAATACCTCTGCCGAAACCTCATTTGTTGGCACCAAGTTGCTATTCATAAAGAGGCTCAACGATACCTTCGCTTACAACGCCCGAGGGGCTGGATGCTCATGACTATTGACGAAGGCAGATCGTCAACCCTAGAATTGGAACATTTGTCATGTGATGACTGATACTTGAGAGGTCATGACATTGGGGAGCATTTGCTATTATTGCACCAGTATTTGGTTTATGAAACAGGAGTTCAAAATACAAGGGTACCTAGAAACGGACAGGGAAATACATTTGCTTTGTTAGGGAGTGACGATCCTCCTATTCATCCCTCTTGCGGCAATTTGGGCCCATATAGATGATAAAATTCCAACAGTCGAGATTTCAAACCCCCTTCAGCAGCTCGTTTATAAAAAGAAACCGTGTGAGCGAGAATAGTGCTACAAGTATCAGACATCGCGTACTAGTCTGGCCCCAACCCATGCGTAGGGGTAGTTTCTCTGGTACCAGTTCACGAAGCTTGCTCGCCCGGCGATGCGCGGGTGTGTGGCCCACGAACCACCTAGAACGATATTGTGCTTACCATCAAAGAAGTCGGTCGTGTACAGAGGATACAAGAGCATAGGCTCGAAGCCCTCATGTCGTTCGAGGATTGAACTTGTCCACTCCCAGACACCGCCCATCTCAGACTGGCCCGCGAGCTTGTTGCCCCGGGAGGTGACCGGCATGGGGTGCCAGTGCCGGAAACCGACATTGGAATCGGTCAGGTCGAAGAATAGCTCAGAGGAGCTATCCTTGACCGGAGCGGAGGATTGTGGTGGGGGTGTCTCTTCGACGCCATCATTGACTAGGTGTCTATTTGCATGTTAACAACGAACAGTTCCTGTTTGAGTGTGAACTTACCCGTTTACTGCTGGAACTGTCTTTGACAGGATGCGGCCGGCCTCGGCCATCTTTTGCTTGTTAACGTGCGCATATATGCTCTTGGCCTCTTCGAAGGTGGGAATTCGGCCACCCATCCACGCTGCGCACCCGGCAAGCTCGTCGTATGAAGCAAAAACAGGCCAGTCAAGAGCAAACTTCAGAGGAACCAGACCATATACTGTTCGAACAAATTTATCCTGCGTGTATGGCTTAGGAACCTGGTTCATGTTGTGGCCATTTTCATTTGAGTGGCCGTTCGAATGACCGTTGCTGTGGCTGCCGTTGGTATCTCGATTCTCCTTCTTAGCCGGGGCCGAAGCCCAAGAAGCTGGCAGCTGGTCGATTTTGGAGTTGTACAAGTATTGAGCATACTATTTAAATTGTTTAGGCTTTGTATTCACTTCTGTTTTCGAGCTCACATACCTCTTCGTTGGTAATGGCCCGGCCTTGAGCTTGGAAGGCAGGGACCTCGGCCTGCCGTGCAGGCTTCTCATTATCCCTGCCGACTTGTTTTAGTCAAGGTTCATCATGAGGTGATTACATAGACTTGAACTTACCAGCCATAGTGACGTGAGGGGTCTGTTCCATCCTCAGGATCATCCATTCCCAAGGTGATTGTTTGTTTAGGGACATGGAACCACTCGTTGGGAACCCTAGCCTCATAGGCTTGTTGGGCCATCTTTTCAAAATCAGGCCGCACCGTATGCGGCGGTGGGAGCGTCTTGTCGCTCTGCAACATCATATAAAGCAAAGTCTCGATATGCATCAACTCGTGCTCAAAGCCAACCCAGATAGCTCGGCCGATATTCCTTGGGATTTTGCCTTGGCCATGTTCGTACAGGCTTTGCAGGCGGGATCGAACTCTGTCTTGGTATGCGATGATCTCGTCGACCGGTGGCCACTCATTAGGAATCTCAGAATGAGTATGACAATGCTCTGGATTGTCTACATCGGGGTCGATACCTCGTTCAAAGATGGAATAGTAGGTCGCGGGATCAGTCGGGGCTTGGCCAGTCGTCTTGGTCAACTGAATGTCGAGGAAAGTCGGGATATGGCCGAGATAGAAGATGCATGCATTACGCAGCTTGATGGGCTTCTCCTGGAGCTCCTCATCCGCAATCATATCCTTGGTCACAATATCCCATGCTTCCCAAAGAGCCTTCCAGTCTTGGACGGTTGGAAGTGGGTCTGGGGCGTAGAGAGAGGGGATTAGACTGAATGGCATACTCGATTTTCGCAAGAAATGAAGTCCTATAGAACTGTTAGTCTCACACCAAACATCTCTAGCTCATTGTTTTCTGGATATGTCTCCAGGCCAGAGGCTGTACCCCCACGTCATCTCGAATAGCTTCCCACTTTGGCCGTATGCTGTCGGCTGTGCTGTAAAGGGAAACCCCTCTTTGCCGTGATTTGCGGGGTATGCGAGGGATCCATGTGAATGACTTCAAATCACAAGATTATGGGGTGAGATATGTATCTCAAGGGAAATGTGACCTACCATACTCGTCTCCCCGGGTCCAGCGACCCATCTCAGTCAGACCTGCAAGCTTCCAGAGCTTTGCCTTTTCCCCTTCGTCATATTTGAGACTTTGTTCAATCTGGATGCGCTCATGTGGCATGACTCTCGATCCGAGGACATCCATGGGCCGAACCGGGGCAAGAAATGCCTGATGCCGCCCTCCTTGATCGTCATAGACGTACTCCCCGATGACTCTCCACTCACTTGTATCGAAGACTTGTTCGCCGAGAATCTCATTGGCGTTCTCGAGACCGTTAAGAATGAATCTGCATGATGTCAGTATATGTACGTTAGCATGGAGCTTCAACCAGGTAGCTTACTGGTGAGTTATGCCCTGGGAGTCTGCATTAAAGAACTGCGGCATTAATATCTGCTTGTTCGTTCAGATTTGAAACAATACGTACCGTTATATGCGTGGCTACAGATCTGTTAGTACTGCTGACAGTAAGCGGTAGCTCCAACTTACTGAACCCTGGCTGGGTTGCTGCAAGAGTCAACAGCAACAATCATGGAGTCGTTGGGTCTGAGGATTTCGGCAAACCCTCCCAAGAACTCGGCCCCTTCATCTCGAGTAAAGTTTCCTGCAGTTCCATAATCAGCACAATGTGACCTAAGTCAGTAATTCTAACGCACCAATGCTTGAGCCTAGGTGAATAATGCATTTCGAGCGGCTCGTGAGAGAGGGATGCTTAAGCCACTCTCTCCCATCGTCATATGTGCCGTGAAGACCATGGCACGAGACGTACTTGAAGTCGGGAACTTGAGCTAGTGTCCGCTCAAGCTCCTTCAGAGATAGATCTAACGCAAGATACTGTATGGGCTTTCGAAGCTCTTCAAATGCTTCTAAAAGCAGACAGACTTTGCGGAGGTTGCTTTCTCACTGTCAGTGGCTGGTGTCTTGTTCCGCAGGTAGAATTAACTAACCCGCTTCCTAGTTCTATAACCATCGAACCCTCAGGAATCTGGCTGGCTATCTCCGCAGAGGATTTCTTCAAGATCTCAATCTCATAGTTGGTCAAGTAATACTCATCCAGATATGTGATCTGGAGTGGTATGAGTAATGAAGAAAGGAGAGAAGTGTCAACAGATTCAACATACGTTTTCGAATATCTGTAACCCCTTCTCGTTATATAGCAGGAGTGTTGGAAGCTTTCTTGGGCCATCATCAGGGTTGAACATAGAAGCGATTTGATCCTTCAGGTTGATCTCAACATGTTCACCACGAATATCAATAATACTGGGCAGAGCTGACGACGATTTGCTAGCTGTTAGCTCTACCTTTTGCGAGGCAGCCGGACATGATGTGATGGAAGGCATTGTAAAACAAACGCAGGTTGAAACAAACAGAGCAAGACTTTAGCTTGGATATAATGCTTCACAGACGGTAAATGGAAGGGGAAACGGACATATATATATGTGTATACATTCGACTACAAGAGTCGTCCTGAAGGGCGTGGCTCTTGTCGATAGTCCTCCCACCACCCCAGTAGCCCCGAGGTACCTGAGCATTTCCACCTCCTCAGTGGAGAATAGGTCGGGACGACTCCTCATGTCTTGGTAGACCGATGAGGCCTAGAGGGGTGCAAGAACATAACAGGTACACTATTCTTAGTTCAGCGAATCGTCATAATGAAGAGGTTGAAAGACGAGGCTCCTCTGTCCACCTGGATACCTCAGATATCACCACCACAAAGGGAAAGCCGGCCACGCCTTGGAACAAAGCAAAGGACCCTCTGTCTCATTATTTTAGGCCCCATCGCGGGGGAGATATTTTTCGAGACTTGCTTCCGTCTTCCGTGTAAATTGAGTAGTTTGGAAAAAAGTTTGTCATGGCATGCATTTCTCATACTGTACATAGTACTTGGAGCATCAGCACTTGTGGAGTGAGAGTGGGAGGCATGGCATGTACTCCGTAAAAAGCCGGACATGAAAATCAATCACCAGGTCCAAGCCCCACGCCCCACGCGGGTGAGAGTGGGAGTGGGAGTGGAAGTGGAAGTGGAAGTGGAAGCAACAAGAGCTCAAGTGGCGGACTGAGCTTTGATGGACTGAAGACGATGATCCTAGAGCGTCTTGCGGATGGATATTGGCATCTTAAATATTATGTCAATGGTGTTTGTTGCTGCGCATGGAACTTCGGAACTTCAGCCTTATCTTGCGTGATTAGAGACCTTACCCCAGATGTTTGAAGTCAAGGGGCTGTCAGTCTCTGGTCTGTAGACTGGAGCTGACTCCTTGTGGAAACCCCGGTATAGCTTCCAGTCACAGTTGCATACATGCTGTAGCACTCGCGCAGTAGCTAAGTCCCGCCACGTAAAGCCTGCTTGTACTGGTCATGGACTTTGTCTGCTGTCGACTTCAGGGGAGACAGGATTCGTCCATCACGACATAAGACGGGACTTATTGAAGTTGGGTCTTTGAGACCCCGCGAAGCTTCCGGAAATGCCACCTTCGGGCCCCTCTTAGTACCTGTGCCGTCCACTAGGATATCTCGAAATTGGAAGGAAAAGACAAGGGTGAGCACTAGACGCATTGACTTGCATATGCCGGTCTTGGCGATCCATTGAGTGACTTGATCCGGACGTCATGCTACAGGCTGGAGCTTCAAGCTTGGTCAGACGTAACCTCCTTCGGAAGTGCTTAGTGAACATGTCCTCAAAGCCGCACGATTTGTTCTATTACTCAGCAGTGACTCGAGCATCTTTTTACCGACCATATGCGATTCGGGCCGGTCATGCGACATCGTGTAGTCAAGGTTGTGATTTGCCTTCCATGAAAGACGATTTTGCAAGGCGAAAAAATGCAGAGTAGTTGGTGCTGAATGCTATTGGAAAGTGAGCACGGGCTAGTTGCCCATCTCAGATAGGTAGGTACGTTGGTATGAACTCATGTGCTTCGCCCTTGCCTGCGAACCACGATAGCTCTTACCAAAGCAGTGAGCATACCTACCCCGTCTTGCACTTTTATATTCCGCTTATTCCACTCCATAGACCGGTTTATTCTATCCCCACTTCCCCTCCAGCAGTTCTTAGTCGAGAACAAGTAGAGGTTGGTATCTGGACCGTATGTCACTATGTGGTAAAGAACAGGAGGTATTGCAGGCTGAGGACGCTTGTGCATTGGGGTACTATAATAGCTTTGCAATACCAATGGCTGTAGCAGGTAGTTCTGTCGGCCTGCTATCCCAAGTGAGAATGCCTCCCATTTGGGGACCGTCCATCGAGCTATATCCTAGAACTTCACTCCAAATCTTGACCGATTTGTTAGGACTTCCGGGTGTACTATGGCCATCATGGCCCCCAGCTTTCTTTGACGGGTTATTTAATCAGCCCTATGCACACGTCAAGAATACTGTTTATTTCTCTTTGAGCTTGTAATCACTTGAAATGTTTAATATGTTTCTTGGCATTCTCTTGATTCCATCCTAGCCTCAGGGCACCATAAGAAATGACCACCTTAGGCTTGCTCGGCACAATTGGACAATGTATCAATTACAAATTGACTGCAATACATTTGATTTGCCTCTTCAAACTTTCAATTCTCGGTTCAATAATACCCGAAATGCGCCTCCTTGTCTGCGTGGATGTCGTCGCCTCACAGGCACGGATCCATTACCGAGTCCGAATATCAGCATGAATTGCCGCCTCCTGTGACATCCCATCCATGCCCGGCAACTGCCCCAGAGATGGATGCCAAGCTGAGCTAGCCATTCACTGGACCCTCTGAAGCTGTGTCAGGGACTCTAAAAGCTTTAAGCTTAAGTGCTTCGCCCATCTGCATACGCAATCCGAATTATCTTTTTCCCATCTTTGAAGGCAATTAATTTGCCCCAACATCAACAGTGACAACCATGTTTTTCTTCGGATTCTCAGTTTCGGTCCAGACCAGGCCCAACATTGTCAAATGTCACTAGCATTCGCTCATAAGGTGGCGACACCAGGGGCTTGTGTTTCGCGCAACCAATGAATGACGTCGCCGCCTCTGAGAGGCCTCACAGCTTATGAGAAGAAGGAATTTAAGCGCCGACAGACGCCCACCTCTTTTGATGAGAATGGGAACGTCACTCAGCTCTTCGAATCAATCGCCTGCAGCAGCCGCCGAATAACTCTCAAATACCGCATCCATTGCCTTGCATTAACGCGCATCGCGCTTGTCCTTTGATGCTGATCCTGGTGCTGTCATAGCTAAACATAAACCTGACCCCTCCACCCTGCTCTGCGACTTTCCAAGTTCCAGGATTCCAACATCTCTCCCCTTTTCTTGTTCTTTACTCGTTGACCTAAACTTGATCTTACTTTTTGTATTTGATAATACCTAGACTGCACCGTTCTCTTTTGCGCCAAGCACCAGATTGCAGTCAACATGTCTTTCGGGCATAATGTGAGTAAAAAAAAGCCCTCCTGAGGCGCATCATGACATATGCCCATGACGTCCTCCCCTTTGTCGCCAACTTGATGTTGACAGACTTTTCGCTAGGATCCGAAGCTCCTCTACGCCGTAGAGGGCATCAACGCATATCACATCAACAATGGCAAGGAGAAATCTCTCACTCCTTCGGGTCCTCAGACCTTGTCGCTTCTCATGGTCCCGACCTCATCTGGCTTTGTTGAGCATACAGGAAGTGGCTCTGACGGCGAGGAAGACTTTTATCTTCACCTGCACCTACCACCTGAGCTCGACCTCCCTTTACCTGCCACGACTCAAATCTACCATCAGCCGCCTACAAGTTACTTGATCCCTCGCTGGGATCTTGGCCCTGATAGTGGTGCTTTCACTCGCATCGAATTCCCTCCCGCCAACTCTCGGCCTGGTGTCCAAGAAGATGTTGACACTTTCGAGACTATACTCGCCCAATGCACTGCATTCCTCGAACGAGCATCTCCCCCTCAACCACCACGACCATCTGAGAAAGCTCAAGCCAAGGCACGCGAAGCGGCTGACGAACAGCTCCCGGCTTACAACCCCGCTGATTACAACCCTGGAGAGGGCTACGCGCAGGGTAGCCATAGCTCAAACGCTGGTGGTCGAATTGTACTCATCGATGAGGAAGATGGCAGTGTCCTTGGAGAATTAACAGACAGTTACCAGGTTGTGGAAGACAGCAAGATCAAACACGGTTCCAAAGGTATGTACCACGACTGTTCTGATGTGACTCAATTACTAATGATCATGTAGAACCTGTCGAGATCACTCTTCCCACCGATGGTAGTCAAAATGTTTCTGTTCAGCCTGCTTCGCAGCCATGGGTTGAGATGGATATGCATCCTGCATACAAAAAGTCAACCATCGTTAGCAGCGCAAGCAAAGCGTCTCGTCTGATTGTCACCACATCCGATGTTGTTTCTAGGACACTTCAAAACCAGGCTGACAGCTTTACCAAAAACACAAAGCCTGTTGCTAAGCCTGTCACATTTGCCCCTTCTACACACGACAATGTTCGCCGGATCAACACCTTCTCAAATAGAGCAGCTACGTTCTCAGCCACCACCGTTGGGACCATTGGCAACTTGGCGCAGAATTTGGGTGCAACTGTTACCCGTCGCAAAGACGGACGTGCCAGAGGATTTGACAAGGACGGCCAAGCGATTGAAACTTATAAGCCGGGTATGCTCAACAAGAGCTTGATGGCCTTCAATACTGTTGTCGACGGTATTGAACAAGCCAGCCGTACCTTGCTTACTGGCACGTCATCTAGTGTGACAACAGTCGTCGGCCATCGCTGGGGTCCTGAGGCCGGCGAGATGTCGCGAAATCTAGGTGGCGGTGTTAAGAACGTGGGTCTGGTCTACATAGATGTGACTGGTGTCTCTCGGCGTGCCATCCTCAAGAGTGTTGCGAAGGGTATGGTAGTTGGTAAGGTCAAGGGCGGTGGCGAGATTATCGTGGGAGGCACAGATGGTAGCCCAGGCTTCGAGACAAGGGAGGGCAATGGCCAAGGAGCACACAACACATATGGCGATGGCGCGAGTATCGCTAGCGGCTATGAAGGCAACGGCAAGAAACCGGCAAAGGGATAATTTTGATGGGCGAGCATTAGAGTAGCGACTTCTCATGACTTCTTTTTGGTGCAGTTCATTTGAGCTTTTCTTTGGTTTGCTTTCCATGCTTTTTGAAAGGCTATTGTGGTAATCTTGGTCGGGAGTAATGAATATCTGCTCTACCGTATGTGAGAATAGCAACTTGAAATGCAGGTGTAAGTGAGCTGCTGTACAGTATCAACCATTGCATTTACGGTGCAGCCGCGGGGCAGTTACGGCCGTCGCGTCGCGCCAAGTAAAGCTTCACCTTTAATCACACAAAGACTCTTGCCAATGGCGCGCGCCATGTCAACGTTCGAAAACCTCGAGACTTGCGATATCGGAGACGTTTTTCCAGTTGAAGTTGAACTTGACCTTGGTTGAATCACACCATTAATCTTAACAGAACTCGATTTTGAAGTATTTGTGGCGCTCATTCTACTACCAGGCGAGCAGACGGCTGGTCCATGTGTCGTTTCGAGCTGGTTGGTATTATCATAATTACTATTCGTGATATTGGCGATTTTATTGCGTCTAAGAGGGTTCAAAAGCGGTGAGTTCTCTCTGATCCCCAACTTGTAATGCATCACCGCTAACTGTATGCTTCAGTTCTCCCAAACCACAATCACAACCGCAGCCATGCTCCACGAAATCCTGCTCTCTCTCTCGGGCCATCCCTCCCCTCTCCTGCGAACCGACACCACTCAGCCCCATGCTCTTTCCGGCATCTCTCCCGCCGAAAGACAGCTCCTTGCCTCAGCCGCCCATCTCAGCGGCGTACACATCAAACTCATCAGCTACACAGCCCAGGTAGCAAACTCGCATCCGTCGACCATTTGCCGAGCCGTCGCGACGGCTATAGACTCTATTCATCTATCCGCCTTCCAACGCAAAGTCCTCGATGTCGAAGCAAGCATACTGCAAAATGAGCCGGAGCTGGTTGGGGCATATAACATTGTACCCCTAACGGCTGTGATGGGCGAGTTTAAGGACTGGACTAGGAGAATGGACTGGCTATGGGAGATGGTGCAATTTATGCTGGCCAAGAACAAAAAGGGCGGAGAATGTCATGGCGCACAACTGATGGATCGTTTGCGCCTGGAGCTACAGAGCGGATATCGTGATGTTCAAGGCACAGCCATGAGTCTCGTCACAGTCGCCGAGACCGCTTGGCTAAAGCAGGTCTCTGCGTGGATATTATACGGCAGACTTCCGAGTTTCGGGAGTGAAGACTTTTTTGTCCAGAAAGTTGAGAACGCCGAGGAGGTCGGTTTTATTCTATGGCCTTACCAATTACTGCTAATGAAAGTAGGAATACGTATCACGATCTAGTCTCTTGCCAGCATTTGTGACGCCAGCCACAGCTTCTTCGATGCTTTTCATTGGCAAGTCTTTGAATCATATTAGAGTCAGGAGCAGTGTGGACTCGGGACTTCGTGGCCTGGACCACCTATCATCTAAACTTCAAGAACTATCGAGTCTCGCTTTTCCACTAAAAAGCACCAGCTTTTCAAGAGCTATTATCGCCGTTCGTATATCACTATCTGAAAACACACTTCAAAAATTGTTGCCACTGGCAAAGGTGACAGAAATGCTGCAATTACTGAGAGATTTTTTCCTTCTTGGTCGTGGTGAATTCGCAATGCAATTGACCCATGAGGCGGATGAAAAGATACGCAGCCGATGGAGGAGAGCAGACAACTTGGCACACGAGAAGGGCGATGGCCTGAAGAATGTGGTAGTCAAAGAAGGCGAGGTTGCAGCAGTGCTTGCTAGAACTTGGGCTGTCCTAGCATCTATGCAGGGCCAACACGCTGAGGAGGATGAGCAACTTGAACTTGCCCGAGATCTCCTGCGACTTAACCTCACAAAGAGCAAGGCCAATGCCCTTCTAGGTTATGGTTCCGGCCTCAGCCGTGATGCTGCAAACATATTGTCCGAATCACCATTCCGAAACCTCCTATTTTCCGTCCCTTCGTTGCTATCAATACAAATTCCTCCGCCACTGGACATGGTTCTCTCACCCTCAGATGTCCAGATATACTCATGTATCAATGCCTATCTTCTATCGATGCGCAGGGCGCACATTCGACTTACCGATCTGTGGAAGATTACATCTCTACGTCGTCATCATCCAACCTCGAAAGGCGATCGGGACCAGATAATCCTCCTGCGAAAACGATGGACGGCCCGGTCATCGTCAATGCGAAGCTCCTGGACAACAGCAAGTGCTGCCATATTCTTCCTTGCTGAAACAGAGGCCTATCTTCAAACTGAGATCGTGGCTGGCCTATGGGAGGGTTTCCACGAGTGGCTGACGGCCAATGATCCCAAGCATGCACAGTCTAGAGCACCATCGCCTAGTAAACTGCAAGACGGATCTGATGATAACGGCGAAGACGACGACGATGATATATGGATGCGCAGTGAAAACGATACTACTGGAGCTCAAAATGATACTCCCAAAACGTCAGATTCGGCAACTCCTCCCCAAGATCCACAAACCCTTTCAACAGCCCACCGTCTCTACCTCCGCACTCTCATCCACCGCCTCCTCCTTACTCAACCCACGTTTACACAACCTCTCTATAACCTCCTTATTCACATCGACCATCTTGTCGCACATTTGCACCGTTTACACGCTATCTACACCTCCATCGACCTCGAGACAGACGCTGGCGTAATCGACGCCTTTGTCGACCTCGAGTCCGAAGAGCGTGACGTCAAGCGCCGTCTCCACGACATCGAGTCTCGTATCCGCTCTGGTATAGAAGACGTTGTCGCTGCTCTGCGTATTCTCGAGTCCGATCCTGTATTCACAGCTGAGTGGGAGGGCGACATAGCGCCTTCCACAGCGCCTGCCACCACGACTGAGGACGACGACGACGAGCTGCAGCGTCAAGGTAGAGCTCGGGACACAGACGACGTGGAGGAACGTGGTGGTTTCACGGCTGCTCGAGTTGGTGGCATTAACCGTTTACTCATGAAGCTCGACTTTGGCACATGGTTCGGCAGAACGGACTGACACAATGATGCTGAGCGAGCATCACTGGATCATTCGTTTCTGACGTCCACAATAAAGTTTCATTTGGGGGCACCAGAAGCACGGCCAGCTGGCTAGACTTACATGAACAGATGCCAATGGCAGACTGGCACCCCAAGGGAATGCCTGCAGCAATTGAAAAGAGACGCATGTTCACCCCGTGTCTGTAGCGTTACAAGTGGCACGACTCCCACATCCTAAATGCACCCCAAGCTGGTCTAGCGAATGTGACAAGGGGTCTGGTGAGGGTTTTTTCCCCCTGTCCAATTCAAAAAGAAGGAGAGATACAGGCATAGAAACTTATACCAATAGATGCAGCTCGACATGCAGCTTGACGAAAATTTGCGCAATGTCTTTCAGAACTCTGTAAATTCTGCTACTTCTCTTCGGGGCGGATCAGGTCATGATGGCGTTCATCTCAATTGTACAATTGTGGTCTGGTTCGTAACATGAATTACTATTGCGTAAGTTCCTGACATGCAACAACTCAGTATTGTAGTGATTGAATTCAATGGCTTCCGAGCCATACCCATTTTTATGTCTGGAACAAAGGGTGTATTGAAATTCGGAGTAAGCAAAATACCGGACAGTGAACCCAAACCAGACCATCCAGTCCGGGGCTGCTGTTCTTCGCAGCCCTATCCATGAACTCCCAAGCGCCTCGCATGCTGTAATCGTGGGGGTTATATGCCAAATCCCATAAATGCCTGTCCAATACCTCTTAGCCCTACCAGTCTGTGGTGGGCGTGGGCAGACGATGAAACAAAGAAAAATATTTAAATATGTACATGTCCGTTCGTGACGGGGAAAAGGAGAAATTGTTCAAACAAATGATATAGAATGAGAATGGAAGCCGGGTTTTTCCCTTGTAGCGAGGAGCACGTATTACATTATCTTGCGTTCTAAGCCACAAGCTAATGAGATGTGACGCAGATGTTTGTAACGAAAGATGCGAAGTTTGATCGACGAACTGTTCAGAGCCGGTGGCTATCAGTATGCGGCAACAGGCTTACGCCCAAATCTCATTGAGCCACGGCTCGAAGAGTGCTCCTCGGAATGACGACGCTGGAAGAAGCTGTGCATGAATGAGCGAGGATTCGAGTGGTCCACGTCGCCAGTCTCCCTGCGGATAGCACGATGTGAAGGTTTCTTAGCTTGCCATCGCTCTTTGATGCAATCATCGACAAGAGCAATAAGACCAGTGGAAATTATGACACTAGAACTTTGTTAGACACATAATACAAGAAGAGTTGAACCGTTACTTACTCGGCCACATCTGTGATAGCATCAACAATACTATTATCGCTGATCCATATGTAGCAAGGGGTAACCCAAGCGCCAGCCATCTCGTCGTCGAGAACCTGGTTGGGACTTCGCATCTCGGGGACGATGTGAGCGACGGGGGATCCATGGCCATCTCTAACAAGGTGGAAAGAGACCACATTGAGGTTCTTGTCGATTACACGCTTCCAGGCGTACGTGTGACCCCACCACTCAAACTCATATCGCTTGTTCGTGCGTCCACCTCGTCGCGCAATGTCCACGCGAGCATAGTTACTAAATTCAAGCTTGATCCGGTTGGTGGGTACCATTCGTGCCTTAGGCTTTGGTGTTTGTGACTCTGACTTATCGGTGTGGTGTGAGCTAGACCAAACGGACGCATTGTCTGAAGCACTAGCAGCATTGCCATGTTTGAAGATTGAAGAAGAGCTGGAGGCAGGTCGGTGAAACGGGGTGGTCATTGTTCGCATAGCAGAGCTCATTGACCGCTGAAGAGCAGGGCGGGCTGCAGCGACGGTACCCGTGGGTGCTGGAGCATATGTGCGCTTGGAGTTGCAAACCTCGCGGCCCGAGTCGCGGCAATACCGGCGTACAGAAAACTCTCGGCGAGCAAGATCGTGCATGCGTAGGTGAAAGAGTTGGACTGCAAGTGTCCGTCGAGTATGGCCATAGGGGACCACTGTATCGACACGAAGGTTCATGTTGCCATCCGAGGTGCAGTCATCATGGCGTATAGCAAGTCGGTCCAGCGAAGGAAATAGTCGACTAAAGTCCTGGGGTGTGGATGGCCGACAGGGTCGCTCGTTGGACGTACCGCGATAAGGAGGCAGTACTGGAGGAATGTGAAGCGATTCGGGGTCGGAGAGAATAAAGTCCTTGTCTGCGTCCTCTTGATCCTCTCTGTCGTCTTCGTCGTCATCATCGCCGCTTTCCTGCTCTTCCTCGTCTTCCTTGTCTTCCTCATCCTGGCTTTCAAGATCCACTTCCTCGCCGCCAACTGGTAAATCCCGGCATAGAGGTGCCATCTCAGACAGGACTGAGTCGTATGTAGCAATTGAGGATGATGTCATGTCAAACCTGCGCTCGACAGATGCTGGTGCCTTCGTTGCGGTTGTGGTTTTGTGGCCTTGAGACATATCGAGGGATTTATTGTTGGAGCCGGAGGCCGAATGGTACGACGTAGGTGCTGTTGATTGAGAGGCTTCGGAGAAGTAAGAGTCGCGGCGTGAATCAGACTCGGAAGGAGCGGGAGATGTGGTGATGACAACCTTCCGTTGCCGCCGAGGTAAAGGATCGGATGCCATTGTTTGGTATATATCAATTGGTTTGGGAGAAGCGTTGTGGCAGTCAAAGTAATGTTGGGAAATGAATAGAGTTCAGGGGGTCCGTGTAAGTGATTTCAATGTTAACCGCCGTTGAACGTAGGTACAGAGTTCTGGCAGGCGTCGTGGTGTAATATTGTGTTTGAAGGATGTATGGTCTGAGATACTCAACACAAATAGGGTTTGATCAGGTTGGGTCGGATTCAGAAAGTGTGTGGAGTTTTCAGTGTCGTCAGATGAAAAGATAATCAATAGATATATATCTTCAAGTTGGTCTTTCCATTAATATGATGGTGTTAAACTAACGGACGTTGGCGGATGGTGGGGAGGGGGGGGCTTATTTGGTAGCGAGCCTGGCCTTAATACGCAACATGTGGAGCGCAAGAGATGCCAGGGGTAAGACGTGTCGCTCACTGCTCCATGTGCTCAGAGTCAGGCATGTACTCGAGGCCACATCAGGAACCTGGTCTAGGGACGGACCACTTTGGGACCACCTGTCAACTCGGGCCACGGCGGGGAGAAGAGCAAGAAACGCCTCACCTCACCCAGGCCTCATCATCTTGGGTTTGACCTTCAATAGCCACCCCTCTAGTGGCATTTGTGTCCAGCCAGCGAGCCAGTAGTGACACTGTTGCAGCCCTGGCATCTCTGCGCTTCTTGTTGGTTGGAAAAGGGGAAAGTTTGGGCGAAAGTGAATGGAAATATACTACGTAGTACGTTGTTGCGAAGTAGTGCATTGCTACCATAGGTAAAGCATAAAGCCAACGGTGGGCAGACTCTCGGGTCATCCACTGCGCCATGAGAAAAATTAGCCATCCAGGGAGCCCAAGGGAGGCGACTCCCACGGTCGGTGGCTGATAAACCCAGGTGATACATTCCAACTTTTGGCACACAGCCAGACTGTATCGGGGACGAGCGTCCAGAACATTGGATAGGATCCTCTACACCGTTGTGGGAAATAGATGGCTCTGTGGAGCATCCATACGTCTATTCGTGGGGGGGCGCGGTTGAGCAGCAGAGTGCCCCGGATGAGATTCTTAGTACGCATCGGTCGCAGCTCGGTCACTAAAGTGAGCATGAGGGTGCGCGTGTGAGAACACTGCGAGGGAGCACTTCGTCCTACCAATGGGGACAGACAAGAGAGTCCAGACAGTAGACGACAGGACAGGCCACAGCTGGCTCATTTCGAGCTCATAGTCACACCACGGGTGGGCTGTTAGCCTGTTGCCTCCGTCCCGTCCATTTGGTCTTTCCGGGGTCATAAGCGACAATCGCTTCTCAATCAGGATGACGGATTCAAAATGCGCGCCGATCGATGGGATCTTGCTGAAGTGGTTGTCGATCCAGTGTCGCTAAGCTTGATCACTGGGTAGCGATGATGTCGTGGGAGTTTTCAAGGGTGGGCTTTGACCCAGACATCAGCCTCAGCCGAATAAACAACGTGCGTAATTAGCTGTTGGAGGTTGTTGTCGCTGCCTGTCGTAAAGAAGCAGGACCCTTTGCTTTTTAGAATTATGTTAGGCAGCCCCCGACAGACCCTTAACTTGATGTCCCCAAACACCCGCCAATCTTCCTTACAGCGGTCCTGTTATCCGGCCAGTGGAACGAGGCTGTCTGAAACTCGACTCGTTGTGTGTTGGCTTGCGGCCCAATTATTCCTCATCATTGATGAACTAAACGTCTCAAGTATCGTGACCCCAGATCAAGACTGGTGCGTTTCTGGGAATACGTTCCGTCTGGTTCGTTATTCATGGTTCAGTGTAGTTCCAGGTTACGACAGGCAAGTAGCGCTTGTGCGTGCAGATTGTCCAGTCACCAACAAGGGTCGTTGGAGGTTTTTCCTGTGCATGATATTTTTATCAAGTCACGGGGTCTCATCATTGTTCGTACCTGCCACCCACAGGTAGTTTGCTTTCGGATGTGACTTTCTACCGTGGAAGGTGCTATTGAAGTTACTTAAGTCTACGGTCCTTATCTGCTGTCGTATGCACCTCAGGCAAACACTCACTCAGCTGCAACATGTGATACATGAGGTGCGATGACTAAAAGGTGTCTTCACCTACCGAAACGGATATCTTCAGCCCACGCCATGCCTTAACACAACATTAACATGGCCTCTAAGTCAATAGAAGCTGTGAAAACTTATCCCCTTACTCGTTGTGTACCATTGCCTCTAACCCTTGCTCTTTGTGGGTAACCTGAGGTTTCCCTCACCATCCACTTCCATTTTCAGCTTCCACCAACCAAGTACGGAATCACCCATCCAAGTCGTTCTTCACTTGACATCCACGGCTCTCTCTGGCTTCTCTGCCTGGTCCAGAATGTCCTAGGCCCCCGGTGGCCCCGGAATCTCATATGCAGGACCGATTGGATTGCACAGCGTCTCGTCTCTGTTATTTTCATTCTCGCTCAGGGCTTCGCTACTTTGTCCGTGGCTTATCAATGACGATGAAAACGCGTCAGCCTTCTCTATCCACTTCGTCTGCCTTGTTAGAGTGTTTGGTTCTCAAGACGTTTGTTGGCAATGTCGGTGACAAGGCTACAACGACGACTGAAAATTGGCTGAGCCACAAGCTTCTCGTCACGCTTGTTGACATGGCTGGCTGGGCTACACATGGCCTCGACTCCGCCTTTTACTAAGTGTTTAAGTGCTTCTATTTGGGGAGCTGTCATGGCATGGGTCCGCTAGGCGAAGAGCCTAAAATGCGCTGTACAAATTCTCTCCACAGAACCATCAATCAGCCTCGACGATTTGTCGGATGTGCCAGAGAACCAATAAGTTTTCATCCCGCTCTGGAGGATACTTCACGCGGGCGGGTTAGCCAACTCATGACTTTGCTGGCTCACAACGCAATACTTGGATAATCCGTTCTTTCTGAGACAACGACGGTATTACCAAGCACGACAGCGACGTCTGGTTCACGTTGGCCTTGATAAAAGGTCCCATACGAGAGTCCGGCTGATGACTTTCTAGATTCTCTGGAAATCGGGTGCCTCAACCAAGTAGAACCGTGCTGTCCGACATGAAACATGGCAGCTCCGAATCAAACGCACAATTGCATAGGACTTGGGGTGATGCAGCCTTAACAACACCTTAGGAGTTGGGCTTTCATATACACGATAATCGTTGCAATAGTTACATCAACACGCCAGTTGATTGAGTTATCCTGCATCTACAACTTAGTCACACAACTCGAGGCAGTTACTGAGCTAGGATGGTGCTCTACCCTGCACTTCTCCCCTCCTTCTCGTCTATTTCGCACGCAGAGCATATGCAAGCCAAAAGCTACCTTTTTGACCACCAAAATGACCCATCGAGATGCGGTTCTTGTTCTCGCTCATGTGTTGACTGCCCATTCGTCCTTATGAGCTATGACCCCTGCTCTGTGGATCATTTGGCCAATCGCAAGATCAGTAGTTGTTTCCCTAGCCGAACTTCTGGACCAGTACCCTGAAAGCCGTGTTCATGGTCTCGTCGGGAGCCTGGGGGATCATTCAGTTACTCCTCTGGTTCTTCCTTGGCGCTACGTGGTGCCTGTGCCTGACCATCATGAGGCCGTACTCTTGGAATGCGAACAGTTTGCTAGAAGCTTGGAGAAGCGAGGTCTGCTTACATATCGACAGTTACTCGTAGCCATCTACGATTCCCCCTGCCAGATCAGAAGGAAACATATTTCCGTTTTCGGTCAGCTACATAAGACGAAGCTGGAGCTAGAACATAGATGATAAAACACTCATCAAAGCCACATGCCGTCATATCACAAGAGCCACGGCCTCTTTGGTAAGCTTCGAATCTGGAGGTCACCGAGCTGACCTCACTTTGTCTCGCTTCTGGCCCAATCTCTCATCAACTCGACCCAAACTGCATTTTAGCGCAGTTGATCTGTTTCCTCGTCCATCTCCACTACTGCACCTATCCGAGACCAGCAGGTCGGCTTGACGCAATGCTACGGGAACTAAGCTAGCGACGGTACAGGATCCAAAATGCAGTTGCTGAATCGAGAAATTGACAGCATCATAGCGATGAGATGATTGGAGTGATGATGGGAGTTATTGGTGAAGTCTGGAAGCATCGGGTGTCAGGCCTCAGAATCGAAAATCACTCGCAACAATGTCTGAGGTTGAAAGCCGAGCATAGCCACATACCCGAAGTTCAGTTAGAATTACTCGACGCCTCACTTTCCGTCTGAAAGGCTCTGATTCCCCGCGCCTCGAATCACGGAGAATGGAGGAGCTAAGGGAGGGACTGGCCCCGCCAGTGGAATATGGAATATGTCACTGCCAGACGCTTCCAAAATGCACTCTTGAGGCGAAATGAGTCGACAAATGGATGGGGCGTGATCTAGGTGGGCAGAAGCCGGGCCTTCGGGCCTATACTGTTTCTGCCGTTCTCGACCATGCATCCATACGCACATTGTGCCGAACCTGGTCGGGGATTAGCTGTTTGCTAAATGTCAGTTTATGATATCCAAAATGCTATTGTGCAAGTTGTCTTGTGCTATTCCACATGTGCTGTATGGTTCATTCTTTGCCCAACGCCGCGATCAGGCAGGTAAGTCATTATTTAGCTGTCAGATTCGAGACATTGTACACAACTGTCAATGTTTCCTTTTTCTGTATCCTTAGCGTTGAAACGGCTCTCGGACAAAACACATTCCGTCGTTATATGTCTCGTCATGAATACGCGAGGTTAATCATGCCTCTTCTACTCACCGGCTCTTCACAATACGAGAACCTCTTTGTCTATCAACATCTTTCTGTTGGCGCTCATTGATGCAATTGGGTTTCCCCTTCAGGTCTCAACTAGTGGGCTTCTGCAACAACCCCATGCATGTTTGCTTTGACATGCCATGTTACGTCGAGTTTGATTTGATGCTCGATTCTCCGTCGTGAAGATTGTGTCGATCTAAGTACCGGAGAAGACACTCTGCTCGCTTGGACTTGTATAATGTAACGCTTCAGCTATTGCATGGCCAGCCGGTAAGAGGGACAAACGTGGTCGTGGTACCGCTCTGTAGACGGTCGGGCCGTGCCAGGAATAAAGTATGTCTAAGATTAATGCGAGACTTGGGGAAACAAAAACAAATATGTGATTCGGAGTGTGAGATACTGAACCAGGGGTGGCACAGGATGAGAGTATCGGTCGATAACATAACCTACTGAATCGAACTGCTTTACAACTAACTAAATCTCTCGCGTTCCACTCCTCTCCTATAGCACACACCTATTGCAGCGTATCATATCCTCCTCCTGTGTCGTTCTCGAGCCATAAATCGACCACCACTCAGTGCCTGAGGACATGGCTGCAGTCCAGCATCCAGCCGTGAGATCCCATCATTCGTCGTCATCATCATCATGGACGTCCTCTTCTAAAGATCGTCATCACCCTCACTGTGTCGTTTCCAGCTGCACTAGGGCTGGCTGTTCCAGCCAACCCAGCTTCGAGGCATGACGCGCCAGATCTTGACCTCTCCACTTCGCAGGTCATCAAGCTTGAAGCTTTCCACCTTGACCTTCTTTGATTCGCGGCCTTGCTCCCAGGCACGCACCTTCTTCTTGGTGCCATCCCATTCAAATACTACAGCGACATGGTCGGGTTTGCCCACTTCGGCAGAATATTTTGCATGCATAGGACCATGCTTACCCTGGAACTTCGCATTGCGGATGGTAATGATGTCGCCAGCTCGAATCATGTCATTCTGTTGGGTTGATGCATTGGCCATGTTGGAATAAACCAGGGCACCATAGGCGCGAGTCCCAACGGGAGGCAGGGCGTCCTTGTAAGGTCGTAAAAGTTCTAGGACAAGGCCCTGAGGAGTACCGTCTGCCACAACGGAATCTTTCTTGGTCGCTACAGCGGCTGAAATATGGCGTCCGAATCGTTCATAAAACTCTTCCATTTGGTCCTGGCGAAGAGGGCGCGGTGGGGATTCATGACGTTGTTCAAGTTCGACATCTGATGGGTCGTAGGGGTCATAGCGAATTGTCAGGAAGGTTTGTGAGTAGTCTTGATATAAGATAAAGATTTGACGAGTTATTGTCGTTTTTTGCCCGCCATTGGTAGACGTCGACTCATCGGCTTCAAAATATATGTCTTTTCGGCCTTGGAGTGAAGGCGGTATCTGGTTAGCCTGCTTCCACCAGCCGCTTTGTATGGCCAAGTCGACATCGTTGGCAATGAAACCCGACTCCATCGACATTGACGGGCGGTGCATGTCCATAGATCTCCTATTTCCAGCAGTGGCCTTTGAAATATCAAGAGATTGTCGACCAGACACGCGGCCTATCGGAACGGAAGGAGGAGCCCTTCGATCGACAGGGGAGGCAATAGATGGAGATCCAGGAATAATAGCCTCTTCCTCGATCTTAGGCGTTCTGGGACCAAAGTAATGTCCGCCAGGAGGTGGAGGTGCTGAATAGTTGTATTGGTCATACTCCTCTCCTTGAAGAGTCGACTGGGGTGGCTGTGGAGTAATGACTGGAGGGGGAGGAGGAGGTGCCGCGCGCGGCACATCGATAGATTGTCGCTTATTCTCAGTAGGAGGTGGCGGAGGAGGAGCAGCACGAGGTATATCGACAGACTGACGCTTGTTCTCCGGGGGCGGCTGTGAAGGAACAGGTGGAGGGACAGCTCTAGGAGGCGCCCCGGTTGGAATAGGGGGCGGTAAGCTAGGGGGAGGCGCGTCAGAAGTTGGAGATAGAAGGGTATTGTCTTCCACGCTTGAATCACGAGCGTGTGATTTCAAAGCATCCTTATGGGGAACTGAGGAACCAATATCAGTATCGTAATCGCCCTCGTACTCAGTAAGCTCTTCGGCTTCCTCTTCACCAGCCTGAGGAGGTCCTCGAGGAGGTTGTCCGTAAGAATCCTGAGTTGATTGTCGGCGAGGGACACCTGGTGGAGGGGGTGGAGGTGGTCGGCTCTGCGCAGGAGGCGCTGGCGCAGATCCGGGAATAGAAGGTGGCAGCCGGCTCAATCTATTGCTAGCATTGGATCCAGGAGACGTAGGGCTGAAGTCCTCGCGGGCAGGAGATAGCGGTGGCGATCTCGCAGGTAAGTGAGGAGGTTGAACGGGTGGTGGCGCCATAGGAGGTGACCTTATAGCTACCGGAGGTTCCATCTCACTATCGCGGCCACCAGAAAGTTCATCCCCAGACTCCGACCCATCTGATTGGGACCTCACGTCGGCGGGGGGCGCAGGGGGAGGAGGTCGAGCTGCAAAGTTATAAGCACAATGTTCGGTTTTTAAGCCAGATTTTACTTACACTCAGCCGGTACAGGAGGTGGTGCTCCCCGGCTGCCGGGAACTGGAGGAGCTGCAGGTTCTCGTGGAGGGACTATATGAGAGTTAGCATCAAAGCCGAGTTTCATGACTTGACTATACCTACTTGTTGGAGCGGAGTGAGGCGCAGGTGTAGCCTCACTATCGTTCTCTTTCTCTTCTGCCTCTTCATGCTCCACTGGTCGAGCAGGCTGAGAAGGTACTGGAGGTGGAGGAGCTCGAGTAGCTGGCTCATGTTCCGCCTCAGGTTTGGTGGACTCCTCGGGCTTGCTTAGGCCACCAAAGCCTGGAAGAGGCATCATAGCAGGAACTGGGGGTGCTGTATACGATGCGGGTGAGGAATCTTCCATGGCCTCGTCGATGGATGCTCGCTCTGGCTTGGGCGCTTTCTTTTTCTTGGGCGGAGGTGTAGGCGCAGGCTTAGGCGCGCCGAACATGCCGTGGAAACCCATACCACCACTCATCTTGGCCATTCTCGCTCTCAACTCTTCTTTGCGTCTGACTTCAGGGTCCATTTCCTCCTCTTCCTCCTCTTCATCTTCCACTTCCTCGCTCTCCTCCTTTCTTGGCGCCTCAGGAGGGGGGCCAGCATGAATGGGCAATGAAGGCGCCTGTGTTGCCGGCTTAGGCACGTTATCGCTATCTTCGCGTTCCGTCACATCATCAGCACCTTCCGTTGTATCGCCAGCGCCAGACATATCCGCCTCATTTCCATCATGCACAGGTTCCGCCGCAGGTCCCTTGGACGACCTACGGCGTGGAGGGGGTGGCATACGGCTTGGCTGAGGCTCCTCTATAGATTTTCTCGCCTCGGTATCCTGTGTATCTGTGCGTTCTAGAGGAGTTTGAGGTTCTTGGGGCGATGCCTCCGTCTCGGCTGGGGCATCAGCATATCCAATGCTCTCGCGTTTCTTCTGAGGCTTTTTGGGTTTTTCCTTCTTAGCAACAGCATCGGCATGGCGGGCTGCTTGCTCCTGCTGTTGCTTCTGGAGCAGTGCAATGCGCTCCTTCAGACTGGTAGGTTTAGGCTGGTCTTCGCCCTCACCCCCCTGGCCTTCAGTTGGCACAAGCCCGGCCCTCTCGGCTTGTCCCTGGGTTTCAGCTTCCCGCTCCTTGATTTCAGGATCCTCATCGCGTCGGTAAACCTTGGCAGTTGGAGTCTGTTGTGGCGGTGGAATAAAAGCATTCCGGCTTGGAGGAGGAGCCACGAAAGGCTTCTTCACGAAACCTGTGCCAGTTCCAGCTAGGCCACTTGGCTTGAAGGGCGCAACCGGAGGAGCCGCAGGTTTGTTAAAAGCCGCAATGCGATCCCTGAACGAATTGGTCGAAGGCTTTCCGGTGACAGGAGGTGGCACGGAGGGCTTGGGCTTGGGAGAAGCCGCGGCCGGAACTTGTGCTTGAGCTGGAGC
The DNA here is from genome assembly GCA_013266165.1 of Fusarium graminum. Classification (NCBI taxonomy): domain Eukaryota; kingdom Fungi; phylum Ascomycota; class Sordariomycetes; order Hypocreales; family Nectriaceae; genus Fusarium; species Fusarium graminum. The sequence goes on from JAAGWP010000113.1 coordinate 101,395, forward strand.
TGGAGCGGGGGCTGGAGGCTCAACAGCTTTGGGAGCTGTCGTTGGCGGGGGAGCTGCAACCGGAGCAGACTCAGCTGGCTTCGAAGGGCCATGTTCCGGGACGGCCGGGGCAGGTGGTTCGGGTGCAGAATGCTTATAGATAGGCTCTTGAGCTTCTTCGATCTCGGGCTCCGGCTCGGGGGCGGGTACTGGAGGAGGCGCTTGTTGAACAGGTGGCGGTGGGGGAGAAGTGATATCTTCGACAGGCTGGGCAGCTTCGGGCTCCTTCTTGGTACGGGTTCGAGCTGGACGCGGCGGTGCGGTAGGCTCGAACTTCTCGACAAAGTTTCGAGGGAATATACCCTCATGCTTTACGCCTTGGTCATCTTGATATTCCCCGCCATACCAATCGGCATCCTCCTCTTCGGTAACGGTGATAACCTGCCCGATACCAAAGTTGAGATCATCCTCATGAGGCGATGAGTACTCGTAGATGGCCTTGACCTTGAATGGCATGGCCATTTTGCTGGTGATTGATCCTCTGGAAGCTCTCTTGCAGGACAGATGCTGCCCGAGGCTCGGATCAAAGCTGCTCGGGGCGTGTGGCTGTAATGGAGCACCAAGGTTAGGTATTCGTACCTAGGTCAACAGTTCGCTTGCTTTTGGGTGTGGGGCACGACAGGGGGTCGTCGTCAGCCTGCGGGATCAAGTGAGGCGGGGGAGGATATAGTGGTGAGTTGTTTGGAGGCGCAGTTATATAGGAAGGCGATTGTCTAGTTTTGGATATGTTCTGTAAATTATTGCGCGCGATGCATGGGAACTTAAAAGAAGATGCAAGCGAGCATGAGAGAAATGAGATGCAGGTTGCAAGGAGGCGGCGGTGGTGTTTAGCGGAGTATGGAGCATGGTGCATGGAGCATGAGCATAGAGCAAAGGCTGGCTTAGGAAGAGCTGGTTGGGTTGGGGGCGTTTGTCGACGTCAGCGCTATGAACCCGTCACTCCGTCTCGCCTTGTACGGCTAAAAGTGTTAGGGCAATGACTGGCCCCCGAAGACAGTCGGCTGTAGCCATCATGAGAGAAATACTGTTTTTGTAGGAAAATATAATTAACCTGTTAATAGGCAATTGAGTTGTTCTATTATGTTGGGTTTCTTGTCCAATACATCCATGGGTTCGTTTGTTATTGTTTGAAGTTGAACCGTCCGACCTATCTAAGGCATGACAATACTGGATGCCCTGGGAAACACTGGTTGTTCTAAAACAATCACCCATGCGCAGTATCAGGGCATTGATATGGGCCGTGATGCATTTGAAACCACTACTTATACCCTATCCGTCGTATAACTGTAACCAACATGATAAGGGATGACAGTTCTTTCTGCCGTGCAACAATGCATCATCCATGATGGAATAGTGGTTTTTTGCTCTAATTGGTCTACCGTTGGGTACTGTATTGTAGGTATGTACCTTCAAACTCCCGAAACGACAGAGTTCATGAGTTTGATATATGTTTTGTTTTAACGTTTAATTCAATCTTTTTACAGTCAATAATCGTTTTAACGGTCGTCCCGCACTATTTATAGCACAGGCTCATAATCTAATCACAATTCATTATTCTCAGCATACTGCTGTTTTAAGTAACCTGGGGTTTGTTCTTTGTGATGCTTCTAAGGCTCTAACCCTGTAGCCATCGTTATAAACATGCACTGTCCGGGTGCATTGAAACGATGGGGTTGCATCTATTATTTTGGTTGCCAATTGAATGTAGGGTCCCCCCTCCTTCAGTGGATTGGGATCGAAAAGCTAGCCGCGGTGGCGGGGCGCTTCTGGATATTTCCGAGCTTCGAATTTAACATGAGCTTAACATTCTATCACACATCTTTGTTAAGGTCGCAACAACTATCCGTCATGGCCTCTCCATCCAAACAGCCCCCAAAGGGCATTCTCAAGAAGCCCAAGTCTATCAAAGAGCGAGATACTGATCCCAGAGAGATCGCTATTGAGCATGCTAAGATTATCCAGCATCGCAAAGATCTCGAAGCAGAAATTCTCGATAATCTGGTCGTCCTCTCCGAATATCCTCTCGTCCGCGAACCTTCATATAATGCCTCCAACCCTTCTCCTTCCGACATCGCCGATTTCAAAGCTCATGTGCGCCTCTTCCAGCCCTCAGACTATGACGATCTCATAATCGAGCGCAACGTGAACGGGCTTTGCGGGTACACTCTATGTGCGCGACCAAGACGGAATACGGGACCTGGCGGAGAGTGGAAAATTACAAACGGCAACATTATGAAGCGAGAGGATCTTGAAAAGTGGTGCTCCAAGCAATGCGCTCGTCGCGCTCTCTACGTCAAAGTCCAGTTGAACGAGACAGCTGCCTGGGAACGTGCAGGCATTCCAGATATAGAGATCGACCTACTCGACGAGGACAAATCCAAGGAGACAGATGTCGACCGAGCTGCTCGGGAGCTGGGTAAGCTCAAGCTTGAAGAACAACGTCAAACAGCTCGGGATACTGCAGCCCTTGCTCTCGAGCGTGGGGAGCCCAGTGTAACGCGAAGCAAGAACAAGAAGATAATTGTTACCCTAAACGAAAAGGATGCCCAAGCACCTTCCACTACATCTGACAAGCTTGAGGTGTACGACGATGAACACTTACTTGTTGAGGGCTACAAAACAAAACTCAAGCTGGAAGACGAGAAACGCAAATAGTGATAAATAATATCTTCTTTAGTTATCCGTAAAATAGGCGTTGGATGGCATGAGTATCATAGATAGGGTCATAATAACGATTGGCAGATACCTCATCAAGATATCCGCAGCAGTGGTCCTTGACACATGGACATCAGTCGTCAGCCCTCGGCTCAGTTCCTGGAACTTGCGAACTGGCCTTGGGCAAGATCACATTCACAGAAGCAAGGAGAGTAAATTGGCGATCAAGCGTCATCTCTGGGGATATCCAGAGAATCGGCGACACCTTGGGGGGTTGTAAGATCTTTCTTTGAGACCTATGCACTCACTGTCCTAAAGACGCCAAGTAGTGAAGCCCTGCGAATCCCATAAACCCATCATAATCCCAAATACAATTCTTTTAGTCGCGGCGAGGGCGGTCTCCGTATCGTCGTCCACCACGCTCGGGGAGCTGCTGCTGGGTAACGGGGATGACGTTGACGGGGATAGACTCGAACTGCATGTGTTGTTAGTCTCTTGTTCAACGTGTTCAAATGAACGGAATGCACATACGCCGAGGTGCTTGAGGAGGTCCTTGGTCTCGGTGTCGACGTCGAGCTGGCCGCTCTCGGAGTTCTGGGTGAAGTCCAGAGCGGAGACCTCAGGAACGTACTGATCCTTGCGCTCACGCTCCTCCTCCTGAAGCTTGAAGGAGATACCACGGACGGGTCCACGCTGAATTCGCTTCATCAAGTGAGTGGTGTAACCGGCAATCTATAGTTCCGAATCAGTCGCTGTTCCCAATCGTATTTTCGCAAATCGGCATTTCTAACCTTGTTGCGCAGGCGCTTCGAGGCGATGATAGCGATCTCATCACAGATACGCTTGTTGGTCTCGAAGTCCAGGGTGAGCTTGGGGTAGTATCGCTCAATGATGACCTTGGCGGACTTCTTGACGGTCTTGGTACGAACGCGACCCATTTTAGCGGTATTGGACTGTTTGACGTTGGGCTTGAAAGAAGTTGAGATTCTGCAACAGCACCAAATTTTGAAGTCGGGCTGTGGACTGTGGGTCGTGAGTGGTGGGTGTTTCCTTCCCGCTAGGGCTTCAAGTCACGTGCGGATGATTTATGTGGCAAGTGGGGTATCTATGTATGCATAACATTTATGGAGTCATTTATGCTTCATTGTGTAAGTCAGGAAAGGGCGACAGTTGAACGACTTTGCTTCATTTCTATTTGTACAGTTCTTTGGTACACATTTTCTCTAAATAGTAAGAGATAATAACATCAATATACAACTGCTCCAGCCCCCACTCGTAGGTAGACATGTGCTTATTGCTTGTTATCAAGACCATAATTCTTGGAGCTGCTCACGGAGTTCTTCTGAGGAGTAGAGGCATTTGTCTCACCAAGAAGCTCATCGGCAACTCGATCGGCTCGCCAAGGATCGGCTTCAGTCTTGATCTGCTTAGGAGCTTGCTTTGATCCATTGTACACTCGAGCGCGTCCCTGGGCCTCCCTTGCAACAAGCTGGGCCTCGGTGCCTGCTTCTCGAAGTTGGAGAACGACCTTTCCACTGGGATCAACTGTTGCAGTCTCGGGGCTGACATATGCCTTGGCACCACCAAAGGTCGTGGTATCGAGCTGCGTAATACCCGTAAGCATCTTCTTGTTTGCTGAGGCCTTGAGGCGTGTATTTCTCGTGTTGAACTCATTGTCTCCTGGAGGAGAATCGGCCACGAAACCACCCACACCAAGTTTGGCTGGTGATGGGCCGGCTCTGGGGTACACCACTCGGGCGAGTGTAGGCGTGCGCTGTTTCTGGGGTCCATAAACAGGGTGGTTCTCCATAAAAGAGTTTGTTCTCAAATAACTGATACCGGCAGAGGGATGGCTAGGGGGAGGTCCGGACTTTCCGTAAGGACTCTCCGCAGCCGCATTCTCTCCAGCAGAGAGGAAGGTCTGGATAATGCCCACAGGCTGGCCAAGGGGAGCAAGATCGAGGAACTTAGAAACTAAGCCGTAGAGTGTGGCACGATCACTTCGTAAGGAGCGTACGTAGTCCGTGAATTGGTCCTCGGTGATCTCTGAGGCGGTAATTTTAGGAGCTGACGAGTTACCCTGCTCCATGGCATTCTTGGCTCGCTGGGAGTTGATAGATTCGACAAGTCTCTCCTTGAGCAACTGTCGGAATTGGGCCCGCTTAGGTCGGACGTTCTTGTCGAGATAGCCGATAAAATCACCCTCGGTCATTCTGGCTAGCCAAGGTCCCTGGAACTTCCATCGCTTGTCGTCGATTCGGCCTTTGCGGTATTCGGTGAAATCCAGATCCTCCTCAAAGACAGACTTGTGCCATGAATCGTTTCTCACAGATATACCGTTTCTGTCATTGCCCTTGGGAATTGAAAGGGGAATGCGCATCTCCTGGAATTTCTCGAGCGAAAGGGTGTGGTCGGCAGCAGAAGCAAAGTCGGTAACGCTCTCGATAGAATCAACCTGCTTGACTCGGATTAGGGGTGTTGATGTCGTCAAGGTGGACTTGAGGGGGAATGGTCGCTTGAATCCCCAGTCGCCCTTCTCTCGAGACGAAAGAGGGGATGTAATAGACTGAAACTGAGGGTATTGTCGTGTCATGGTGGGAGACTTGTGATCGCCGATGTGCAGGTTCGTTGACTGAGGCTCAGGCAATGGCTTGGGGAGGGAGAAGAGTCGAGAAGATCTCAACAGCGCCCCTCCGGGCGAGACAGCGCGACCCCCCATTTCGACTCAGAGATCTCTTGACAAGCGCAATTGGCCTGCCGTTCTCGTATCTTCGTGGTGGGCAACAGACGTATAGCTGAAGTCGACGAAAATTCGCTGGACATTGAAGCTGTTGAATCTACCGGTAATGACCCGGAAAGGTCTCATTGACCAATCAGCTCAGCTGCTGGACCTTCCTATCCTCCCGCCCTGGGCACCAAGCCCCACTGAAACCCTTGCCTGCTCATCGCTACAACTTGCACTTTATGAAAAACCCAGCCAAGCGACTAACACGACCAAGAGGAGAGAGAGCTGTGCCTTTTTACTTCTTTTTAATCGTCGGACATTTTCACAAACTAGATGCAAGCGGTCAAGAGGATGGCGTCTACAGCATCAACCATTTACAAGTCACCTGCTTTGACGCACGAGCTTGTCGCAAAATGCTCCGTGAGTCTTACAATCCGGCGATGGCTTCATTTGGCTGCGGACGCTGGGGTTGAGACGTATATGACTAATAAAGATATTACAAGATAGACCACTAGAGCTCGAGCATCAATACTGACTCTTCCTCATGGCGTTGTACAACTTCCTATCTTCATGCCTGTCGCAACTCAGGCGTCTCTGAAAGGTATTACTCCCGAACAGCTTGAAGAGACTGGCTGTCGGTTGTGCCTGAACAACACATACCATCTGGGCTTGAAACCAGGACAAGAAGTATTGGATGCGATCGGTGGAGCGCATAAACTTCAAGGATGGGACCACAACATTTTGACCGATAGTGGAGGGTATGTGTTTATGAACATGATCAAGAGGCAAGTCAGACTAATGCTTTTACTCAGATTCCAAATGGTTAGTTTGCTCAAGCTTGCGACTATCACTGAAAAAGGTGTCGAGTTCCTCAGTCCCCACGATGGAACACCCATGCTCCTCACCCCTGAGCATTCTATGTCTTTACAAAACAGTATTGGCAGCGACATCATGATGCAGCTAGACGATGTTCTTGTTACAACCTCACCCGACGCAGCACGTATGCGTGAGGCTATGGAGCGCAGTGTACGGTGGTTAGATCGATGCATCGCAGCTCACAAGAAGCCTGAGTCACAAAACCTCTTTTGTATCATCCAGGGTGGTCTGGATCTTGACATGCGTCGAGAGTGCTGTCGCGAGATGCTGGCTCGCGACACCCCAGGCATTGCCATCGGTGGATTGAGCGGTGGTGAGGCCAAGGCCGATTACTGCAGAGTCGTTGCAGCCTGTACAGAGATGCTGCCTGATTTGAAGCCGCGATACGTTATGGGCATCGGCTACCCTGAAGATCTGGTTGTGAGTGTAGCACTAGGTGCGGATATGTTTGACTGTGTGTGGCCTACACGAACTGCTCGATTTGGCAATGCAGTTACGAAGTATGGAGTTCTCAACATCCGCAACAAGAAATTTGCGACTGATTTCGGACCTCTCGAGGAGGGATGCGGTTGCATGGCGTGTACGCCAACCAGCGAAGGAGGCATGGGGATCACTCGGGCTTTTGTTCACCACAACGCCTCCAAAGAGACGGTTGCGGCGCACTTACTAACAATTCACAATGTCTACTATCAGTTGAATCTTATGCGACAAATACGGGAGGCAATCATTGAGGACCGTTTCCCTACATTCGTCCGTCAGTTCTTTGCCTGGCTGTATGACGAGAAGAAAGACTACCCAGAGTGGGCAGTTGGGGCGTTGAAGGTTGTCGGTGTAGATCTGCAATCAGAATAGAAGGAAATTGCTGTTTACCACAAGAAACATGTGCGTTAATGAATAATGGTGATTATGAATAACGAACATGCAATCTATATACGATAGCTGCTTATGCCAACAAGGGTATTTTGACGAGTATGTGTTACCCAATGGTTCCTTAACATCGTTTCATCAAACGTTCCGTATAAATCGCCACTCCAACATATCTTGAAACGGAAACTATTAATTAACTTCATCGCTCTCCAACCTAATCATCATACAACTGCTGTCACAGAGCAACAGCCAGGATGGCAACAGCAGCCAGGACAGCACCGAAGCCGACACGAGCAGAGGAAGCATCGTTACCAGTTTCAGCAGGCTGGGATGAGGAAACAGTAACGGTGACCGGCCCCTGTTTCTGCTCACTGGTGGCGGCATTGCCTCTGTCATCATCTGAGGCGCCGGTCTGGCGGGAGCCGGCGTCGTTGGTTGTGCTGGCCTCTGCGGTCTCAGTAGAGCGGGACTCCTGGGTGCGAGTAGCAGCGTTTGAGCAGACGTCGTTGAATCGTTCGCAGAAGGTAGCGAAGGTCTTGGCGACTATTATTGAGTCAGTATATGCTCAAAAGTCCTTGAGTAAGATACATACCGGAGTAGGCGGTCTCGGGCTCGCCGGTGCGTGCCCAAACAGCACAGGAAGAAGCATACTTGTCGAAGGCGTCGGTCCAGGTCTGTCTACTGCCAGAGCCTCGGCAACTTACAATGAGTTAGCTTAAGAACAAATTCAGGCTTTGGCTGGAGGACTTACCAGTAGCACTCAGCCTGCTCAGTGAAGGGAAGCTCGGTGAAGTCTCGGTTCGCGGCTGTGCAGGAGCTGAAAATGTTCAACATATCAAGACAAGCTGAAGCATATGTTTGTTCAGCAGGGCTGGTGCCGGTGGTGATGGTGGGTGTATCGGTTTGCTCCTCAGACTCAGAGGGAGATGCTGTAGGGCGGCTACCAATAGCACTGCCGCTCTTGGAGATGAGGCTATTAGTAACGCTGTTACCGCCACTGCCACTATTGCTGCCTGTACATCTAGCACCGATTTTGCAGGCGCTGTATAGAGTGCCGTAAGCTAAGGTCTGTTAGCGGACGTTGGGTTGACTGGCCTGCTGTGGTTGCAACAACTCACCTTCATACTGAGAAGTGTCCTGAGCATCTTCCTCGGCGAGGTAGCTGGAGCAGGCAGAGTAAATAGGTGCAGCATTGCTGCTTCCATCACAGCATGCGCAAGCAACGAGTTTCTGAGGATCAGCTGTCTGAGCAGCCTGAGCACCACCGACAGCAGCTACGCATCCCTGGACAATTCCGACCGCTTGCTGGCAAGTTGCATATTCAGGATCACTGGGGTTGACGGCGGCGACATGGAAATTCTGACTGCCCAAACCCAAGCCTAGATCCAAGCCAGCAAAAGGACCCTGGGTCATCTGGGCAACGGCACCGCTGGCCAAGACAGAGAGAACAACGCTCTTCATTGTGAGACTGGGTATTCGAAGGATACGATTGAGATTGCTGGAATCCGATGTCTTGAAACAATGTTAAGCTGGGGACAGCGTCTTATACAGCGATGTAAGCAGAAAAGTACCAATTCCACAAGCAAGCAATCTCCGGAGGGGCGAAGGGCCGACGGTCGGGCATTTATTGACGAAACGACCTGACTGAGCTGAAGTTCCCTCATTGAGCATGCAAAGACAAACACAGACATGCACGACGCTAGGAAGCTTGCGGCCAGGGTGTCGAGCTAGTTCCGTGCTTCAAGCAGCCATGAGGCAAAGCGGCGAGGCAATCTGGGGCCAAGGTAACCAATTAGCAAGTGCGTCATGGTGCGGCTGAGGTGGAATTGCAGGCAAAAATTAAAAAAATCCGGCAGTAGCTGGTAACGTTGTCTAAAATTGAGAGACAAGACTCCAGAGTCACAACGGGACGATAAACGCGAGCCAGGGGTGCCCTGAACTAGGGGACATGCTAGTGCGAGACGAAAGAGGTGGAGGAGGGGAAGGGAAAAGCCACTCAGGTTAAGATATTCCTTGGACTAGACCCAATTAAGCTGGCAAGGCTTTGGCAGTTGCTTCAGGTGATCCGGGCCAAGACGTTGTAGTCTTCTGTAAACTAGGGACTTCAGGGTGGCAGAAAGAGATTACAATCACTGAACGAATGCCGCTTTCCGATCATTGTCTGGGCAGACGTAAATTCAATATCGGGAGAGGCGTCTTGGCGAACCAAGGGTTTCGATGTTCTCGAGTCTGAGTAGGGGGGCGCTTCGTGGTCGTACACATGCATTTTTGGCGTTTTTGACAGCATATCGTTGGACAGATGCGTGCATACCCCTGCCGATGGGCAGATTGAATTTAGGCCCAAATGTTCCTCACTACGTATTCTTCCACCGCAGCTTGACCAAGGCAGATCTTCGTTCCAAGACGTGTCACGGCTCCAGTAAAGAAATTCCACAGTAGTCGAGCTGGTATGGATAGACAAGATCTGGTGTAATCAGGTAACTAGTAGGTGGCTATCTTACGCCTCAGCCCTGTCTGTCATGCAAGGCGAGGTACGAAGTAGGTCATGGCCAAAGTTTGTTTCTACGTAGTTTGTCGGGTGAGACAAAGTGAGCTCATATTGTTTCTGCAGATCAAGCTTATGTCCCCTTCGATACTCGGGTCGTGACGAAACGAGACAATGGGCGGTATTCTTCCGTCCCGTAATTATTCCATGCACTTTCCCCGACGCCCGGCTACGCAGAAACAAAAACCAGTGTCAGTCAGCCTAGGCGAGAGAGACAGGACCACGGTGGACCATATCCGTAAATGTCTCGGCAGCAGGGTACGATGTGTGTTGGGCCAGGCTTGATTAGGGACTAGATCAGCCAGGATATCAGGGGACCGTTGCCCATGAATCAATCAGAGGGCCACGAGCCAGCGCAAAGGATCATCAAAAGTGACTCTTTCGCTAGCGGTGAGTCCTCGCCCAGTTTACCCAAACTGGTGAGGGCATAAGTAAACTGGTTTTCAGCTGTGATACACTACACTCTCTGGCTTAGTATCGGAACAGCATGCTAGACACCACCAGAGAAATATCGGGCTAGTCACTAATACAGCTGGTGTTATAATTACAGAGACAAGGTCCGACCAATATGCCGGTAGGTATTCATACCTGATGTATCTCTGACATGGCATCGATCTCGCCGTGCGCTCCTGATGCAACACACAGACAAATAGTTATGTAAGTCGCTCTGCATTGGATGCTGAGATACCTTCATGACATATATCCGAATCTTGCTGGACACTAGGTACTGTATACAAATGCTTAGGCATCGAAATTGATCATTTTCACAAATATGTCAATCATTCTCTCCTAAACTTGAATTCTCAATTCTAACCGGAAATTGGTCTATCTGAGCATTCCAAATGAGGCAATCTCCAAAATACAAACGGCATCATATCCCCCACGTGACCCTTAACGCGCCTCCAGACGCGATATGATCCCCAAACAGGGGCAGGACGTCACCCACCCAAACATCTCCGATCGCAAAAGACCTAAATAAAAATAAAAGTTCAGGCCGCAAGGAGACGGAGCTATTAGATATTTAGTTAGGCCACTTGGCTGCGACTTTTCTCCTTGCGTCTTTGAACTCCAGCGTTAATCGATACCCCGCAGCTCTTGTTTCATCTGGTCTGGTCTGTTCTTATCGATATTCCTCATTCGTCTTGGAGCTTGTTACCGCTATATCGACCTCATGGCATCCTCTCCCTCCCGCCCGTCGCTGCCACTGCGGCGACAGACATCCGCCCGGAATCTTAAACAGCCCGAACACGATGACTTGACCAATTCATTGAACCAACTCTCCATCTCCACTTCGCCCGCCCGCCGAGCTCCGATCCGTCTCTCTTCCGCACCAGCCTCTCCATTCCGCCCTACAGGCCGTCGCACTTCACAGTCACCAGCACCGAATGTTGGCCCTTCGTCCCGCAGTCCGTCTCAGGGCCGCGATCCCTCTTTGGGCGCACCTACTCTTTTACGAAAGGCTTCCATGAACTCGTTGCGCTCGTCTAATGGAATTGGGCCTGGTTCGACCGCTTCAAGACGGTCCAGTGTGGCTCACCTTATGTCACCGACTGTAGCCAAAACGCCTTTATCTTCTACGCCTATACTGGAAAAACCTCGACCAACCGCTACTTCTATCGCACGCAACACGTTGAGAGACGAGTTGCACGTCCATCATGGCTCTGCTCCTACCCGTCCAACGCATATGATCGTAGTACTGAACGACGCTGTCTATGGCCATCGTTTCTCTCGACCTCGAACCTCCCGTTCGGCTCTCAGTACGATTGTTGAACGCCCGGAAAGAGTAAAAGCGGTTGTATTGGGTATCTCCGCAGCCTATGTACGCTTAGGTGGCAGGCATTGTGAAGGTGAATATCCGCTCCACCCAAATAGGGAGGCAGAAGATATTACAGGCATCCCTTTTCGGATACATAAGACGGAACGCAGCCTTTCTCTTCTTTCGCCAGCCGTCGTCAATGTGCATGGAACGAAATGGATGGAGGAACTGAAGATGATGTGTGATGCAGCCGAGTCCAAGTTGGCAATGGGTGGAAAGGAGCTGCAGAGGCCACAGGCAAACAAAGGCACTGAGAAGTCTTCTGAAAAGTTTCACGAAGGTGATCTATATCTCTGCTCAGAATCCCTGAGCGCTATGGAAGGTGCTCTGGGAGCTGTTTGCGAGGCCATTGACACTGTTTTTGGTCCAGGTCCTCAGCGTGCGTTTGTAGGTGTACGACCTCCAGGTCACCATTGCTCAGCTTCTTATCCTTCTGGTTTCTGTTGGGTCAATAATGTTCATGTTGGTATTATGCATGCGGCTCTTGAACACGGGCTTACGCATGCTGCCATTATCGACTTTGATCTTCACCACGGTGATGGATCCCAAGCTATTACTTGGCAGCACAATACTCGAAGCAACACTGCCGCTAAAAACGCTGCAGCATGGAAGAAGTCGTCGATTGGCTACTTCAGCTTGCACGACATCAACTCGTATCCCTGTGAAATGGGCGACGAGGAAAAGGTTAGGAGCGCCAGCATCTGCATCGACAATGCCCACGGACAAACAATTTGGAACGTCCATTTGGAACCGTGGAAGACCGAAGAAGAGTTCTGGCAACTCTATCAGACTAGATACAGTGCCCTCCTGGACAAGGTCAAAAACTATCTCAAGAACCAGGCCGAGCGTTTGAGGGAAGCAAACCTCCCTCCCAAGGCTGCCATCTTCTTTTCTGCTGGGTTTGATGCCAGTGAGTGGGAGAGTGCGGGAATGCAACGCCACAAGGTTAATGTGCCGACGGAGTTCTATGCCCGCATAGCCCAGGATGTCGTCAAACTAGCAGCCGAAGAAGGTCTCCATGTCGATGGCCGAATCATTAGTGTATTGGAGGGTGGCTATAGCGATCGGGCCTTGTGCTCCGGTATCTTGAGTCATCTAAGCGGATTGGCTGGGGACCAGACGTCTGAACAAGATTCAGACAGCGTCGGCCGTCTTGGTGGTGAGATGGGACAGAAGCTTGGTACCACTTCGGAAGATACACCAGGCGATTTGGAGCAAAAGCCGGCTCTGGACTCCATACATGCCTATGATCCATCTTGGTGGTCACCTTCACGACTGGACGAGCTCGAGGCCTTGATGGAGCTTCCAGAAAGTCCTCCCCCAAAGCTGCAAAACGCCCCTCTCCCGTCCTACTTCGCTCCGACACAGGCGTCAACAGCTAAGGTCGCTGACCCTGTCAAGATGCGACTTAGCTTGTCTGGACTCGGAGCGTCCATGGCGAGACCTCAGTCACCGCCTATACCAGAGGTCTCTTGGGCTGTTGCGACTAATGAACTCCGGAAACTCCTCATTCCCTCAGGACGACAAACTGACAGTTGCAAACCCGAAGAGCTCAATGCAGAGGCAAGTCGAGTAAGACGCGATCGGCAATCAACACTGATGGGCATTGACCCTAAACCTGCCCTCGCCCCAGCCCCCGCTTCACGTCCAACGTCGCGCATGTCTTTACGTGACAGACGAGCTAAGCCAGTACCTCCCGAGCCAAGTACCGAAAAGGCACCCACAAGCCGTAGGAGGACCATGGGCGCTGTCACCATCTCTTCAGACAAGGTAAATTCCTTGCCCGTCCGCAATGGACCACAACTGACCTCTTCCCAGGCGGAGGTTCGTGGTGTCCCATCGAGGACAAACAGCGATGAACCAAAAGCGAGGAGGACCAGTCGGCGTCTTAGCGAGATTCCGACATCTCTGACTTCGAGAGATGCACCAGAGGCATCTCCCATCATTGAGGCAGACGTCCCTGAGGCCGTTGAGTATGCTCACACTGTCCCTAACTCTCCTGCAAGTACAAACACTGTTGCTGGCAGCAGTGGCCAGGCAAAGAAGGCACGAAATCCTGCACCCTCTCGAAAGGAACCCGCCCCTAGAGCACCTCGGGGCACCAAGAAAACTACTACAGCGGCGGGCTTCTCAAGGCCTACCACAGCTGTTCAAGCCACATCTCCGCCCAAATTGTCGAACAAGGATGTCACATCTGGCACTACTGGCAATGACATTGACAGCATCACCTCAGGCATGAGGAAGATCCGCATCAACCTGATAACCAAGTCCCAGAAGGAGGCCAAAGAACGGGCTCGTCAAGAATCAGAAAGGGCAAAGAAGGCCACATCTGTGGCTCCCAGCCAGTCCGCGTTTGAGCAGGCCACTGAGGCGTCTCCAGGTGCAAAGCCCTCATCAGAGATTATTGGCCATGAGCCGGGCACTATAGTAGTGTCGAACGAGCCGCACGATATCTCCCCTACTCAACCAACATCGCTCGATTCCCTTGTTCCTACCCCACCTACCGCTACATCTTCTAGCAGCCTCGCAACTCCTTTACAAGAGCAGGATCCCTTTGAGTCTGCTGAGCTGGCGTCCGACCTTGTTTCTCCAGCATTGAGCTCTCCTGCCATTCCTTCAGTTTCAGTCCATCACAGCGCAGACACAGACGACATATTTGTCCCTTACCAACCCGACGGTCCTGCACCAGAGCCTGTCACTCGACATGAGCCATTGAAGTGGCTTCCTCCCAACATACCGACTCCTTCGACACAAACACCTACTGCAACACCCAGCCCTGTGAAAAAGAACAACCTCTTCCGATACACTTCTGGAATTCCCTTTGCACCACGCCCAGGACAGCAGTCGCAGGGTGGCAAAGCAGCTTCAAATGCAAAGCCGGATCATGCTGTTCCGGGCTCTATCGACGCGATCCCTGAGACATCTCAACATTGAGAACGGTGCTATACTTCTATTTTAGACCCTTCAATATTCCCATTCATGGAATAGTCCACTGCCTAGTTTTCTTTTCGTGCCTTACTGTCCAAGATTAGAAAGCGATGTCTTCCCGAGCCAATACCCAAGTGCTTCTTTCATTTCTTTTCTTTTTCTTTTTCTGTTAAATCTTTATTGTCTAACAAATCCATCCATCTTTATATCTGAATGTAAAGCCTCCTTCACGATACCCTATTTCCTTTATCTGTTCAATTCGGACTCTGATCCCTCTTTCCTCTACATAGTTCTAGTCTTGTTTAATCTATGACATTATGCCTCTCCATCTTCTCCAAATCGACGATTGATAGCTTGTTTTTCTTACGCAAAGTTCTCACGGAATGCGCTCAGAGGAACGCTGACTTCCTCAACTGTTGCTCTGCTTCCCTCCGATTCTGCATTGGGCGATCGCTTGAGAGTCCACACTTCTTTGACGCCCAGGCTCTCGAGATATGTGACTGTCCGGGCGTAGTTGGTAGCAACTTGGGCAATTCCATGGCTGTCGTCAGAGAAAGTGAACTTGCCTCCAAGCTTGATCCATTCCTGCGACAAGTTAGCTTCAAGCATACTTTCACGCATCAAGTCGACTCACTTCAGCAATAATTCTGCAAGGGTAAGGCTCAGCGAGGCCCTTTCGCAACGCAGCGCTGTTCACCTCGAGCCAGCCATCTTGTTCCTTGGCAAGTTTCAAATTCCTCATTACACGCTCCCAAACACCCTTCCATTGCCTGACATTCCTTCCGGGATCCTCGCTCATCAATCTCACAAGATCAAAGTGTCCCACGACACGAGGCTCCAGCTCCTTGAGCATTTGGTACTGCAGATCGTAGTAGTCTTCGTAGAGCGATTCCTCCGTGCCACGGCTACTTGCGTCCCGAGCCGTGGCAAACATGCTCGCGCTGTAGTCAATGGGTGTGCTGTGAACATAGTGTACAGAGCCGATGAAGTAGTCAATGACGGGGTGTTCTGTCAGTTTGCGAACGTGTGCTGCGCAGGTTGGTCGTATGAACTCGGCTTCGAACCCGATAAGAATATGAATCTGGGAAGCATACTCGTGCTGAAGACGCTGAGCCTCTATCAGGTATTCCTCGTGCCGAGGAGGCAGAGCTTCCAAGGCGGCCTGGGGGTCATCGAGCTGTCGTATTGTAAGTGAACAAGTCTGCCAAAACGGAGAGTGGCTATAAGCAGATATGTACCTCCTCAGGATAGAGATCACGCAAATCGTAACGAGGCATATGCTCCGTGAAGCCAATTGTCTTGTAACCGACAGAAATAGCCTGCTTTACTATCTCTTCGAGTTGATCTTTGGCATGGCCGGGGCAGAATTGGCCCGAATGGGAGTGCATTGTGAACGCCATAGTTGTTGAACTTGTGAGTAAGAAAACCAATTGAGAGTCCCGGTCTATACGGAAGAGAGATGGGAGTATTAAAATACCGAAAAGTGGGAGAGATGAGAACTTTTGAATCTTTCTCAATTGATGCGACCAAGTAAATACCACGCACGAGGTCGATAAGAGTTTAAAGGCTCACCAAAGTCAAGCTGAAACCTAAGTCTTGAAACATCGACGAAGTCGAATTAGATACCCCACAATTCCTACGAAATACAACATGTGCTTGTTCTCTAGTCATTCATCCGACAAGCTTGCGTTAGGTTAGCGAGGTTCAGAATCCAACAGTTTGAAGCATGGGCTGTCAGGGAATAAATGCTCTAGGCAATTTTCAACAGAATTTAATCACGAATAAGTTTTAAAGGTTTATAAATAAAACAGCAAGTTCGTGAAATCAACCCAAATGCTTCCATTTCAACGCCGTGCATACCCGAATCCACTCACTAATGCAAGATACATAACATGGGGCTCACTTTCACGTCTTTTCATGTGACGTGATGTCCCCGTAAGAGCACACACCAGGCGTCATGCTGATGTACCGCCCAGGGACTAATCCTCCACTGATACCAGCAATCGTCTGCGAAGCACCGGTCGCGCCCGCTGCCTTTCCTTCATCTTGCACAATGCCAATACCGTAACTTCGACTTCCTGTAGCTCCCTTGCTCCATCCAAGATGAAAGGTTCTACGGCGCAAGCACCGTGCTAAGTCATCATCATCCATCCACTCTGCTCCATCTGGCAAGCGCCACCATACGGTCGAGTCTGCAAGGAGACTTGCCTGAGCGGCGATACTTCCTGGGCTCTTGGGCAAAGTACCTCGCGATGCCGTACGAAAAGAAAGCAGGCTGAACAAGAGAGTGAAGCCAAGTAGCCCGATAAGAACGAATGTCTGGACACTGCCTTGAATTAAGCGTGGAAGAACGTAATCCACAGACGCCGCAATGTTTGTGTGTGCATCATCACGAGCGCGAAACTTCGATCTCAAGGGGCGCCGTATTAATTCGCTGTTGATAGCTTGCGCAGCTAGGATTCCATGTTGTGTGCGGATCGCCTGAGACACAGAATTTTGTCTCTCAGGCATAACAACACGCTCTGTAGTAAATTGCAACCTCGAAAGCGCCAGAGTACGGAAGAAGGAATCAAGTCCCTCCATGCTCTTGTTGTTGGCTCCAATGTCTTCAAGTGCTCCATAAACAGTCGAAATATCGGCTTCCAGGCCCGAGGGTTTCTCAGTTGATGCATTCACAACCGGAATGACATCTGAATTAATGTACAAGTCTTCGGTGCGAAACGTTGTGTGAACGTCGATCTCCACAATTGTATCGTTGCACGACATGACTGAAATCATTCCATCCTTCGCACAGCTGCCCCAGACATATTGAATGGAGTAGGAAGAAGAGAGTTGGGGGCATGAGGAAGCAACAAGCGCAGTGCGAGATTGGTCCGCTCCACAGATGGCCTCCTTCTTAGATCCGCCTAATGGCACACATTGCCAGCCTGCGCCTTCACCTTCGTACAGAGATATCGTCTCGCATTCGAGTTTGCCTCTGAGGCCCGGGACTTTGGCCACGAGCTCTGTGTTTGGAAGCGGCCACTGATTTGGATGATCGACTAGAGAAACCTCTGGAAAAACAATGTCCTCCCAAGTCCATCTCGGGAACTTGGGCGTTGTTCTCATCAAGACCTGTTCTATTGTGTCACTGTCGATGGCGGTACTTAACGATTTGCTTGTCGATGCAAACTGCGTTTCGGGTCGAAGTTCAAGGTTAGCTGTCTGCGCAATCTGGGCAACAGCAAACAATCCTGCGGTAAAGATCGGCATCAGCCAGCCCAGAAGTGACGTGCATTTGGCAAGAAAAACTGCCCAGTCCTGGTTCTTCATGGCCTTTCCAGCTGAGTATAGGCCGAACTCATTCATGTAGGTCAACCCTAAAGACGTCTCAAATCGACACTGCGTACCGGTGAGCTTCAAAAAGGGGGCAAGGCGTCGGTTGTCGATATCAATCCGAGTCCAGAAAATGGCGAGCGTGGTGAAGATGATTGTGGGAACACATGTCCAAACGACAAACATGCTATCATTGACATCGAGGCCATCGTTATTGCCCTTCAAGTTGAACAGTACGCATATTCCAGTAATAAATGCAACAGAGGCAACAAAGCTGATGATTTTGGTTCGAGTGCTTTGAGTCCAGGGCTGATATGTTCCAGGGGCCTCTTCTGGCCGGTTGAAAGGGTTCATGCGAAGAGGACCGTTCCCCCCTCCATGTTGCCTTAGCTGAAAGATATCTTCTGGTCGACGACCAGATTGTGTAAGTTGTGTCGTGTACCATGACCCTGCGAGCCTAGCAGCAACAACATCCATGCTTGCTTGCCCAGTGCCTGATAACCGAGAAAGGAATTCTTTGCTGCTTGCCAAGAGTACCGCTGTTCCAGCAGGGGATGTCGGATCTCGTGGCGCGATGCCTTGAGGTGACGGTGCATGATACAGCATGGGAAGAAGCATGGTAGAGATGATGAGAAAGACTCCAACTACGGCATGAAGAACGCCGGGTCGGATACGAAGTAGGGCGGTGCCATCGACATGGATTTCAGAATGGAAGAGGGCAGTTGCGAGGACGATCTGAGCTCGGAGGAAGAGCTTAACAAGGACAGATGCGACAACAAGGTGATGCCGGTTCTGAACTGATCTGGTTAGTGCTTGGAAACTTCCGAGGCTGTGATAATCGACTAAAAGAGTTCGGTGAGCTTGTTTACGGCGAGTCTCATCAACAGTCGTCGGTCGGCGATCAAGAACAATCCAAGGTGTGTAGAGCAGCGTTTGGGCTTCGACTCGGGTCCATAACATGGCTATGATAGAGACGACTTATATATAGGTGAGCACTCAAACAAACGAAGATCGCGGGCAGCCACAGAGGACAGGGATCATGGCGATCACTTACCAACAACGGGACCAAAAGTCCAGAGACCCTTGAGGCTACTACTAACATCGTTCCTGGACAGCCACCACATCGCTACCTCGCCTATCACTGCCAGCATTATAGATGCACCGATGAAGACGCTGATAACTCTACGGCGTAACCACCACGGTCTCCAGCCATTGTTGAGAGGGACTTCAGTTGCTTCCAAAGTATCGGTTCCGCGAAAGCTTGTATTGCCCCATGATACAGGTGTCCGAGGTGGGGTGTCGAAGTAGGGCGTCTCGAGGACGGTTTCCATTAGATGAGGTCCTTTGATTGATGGTCGAGTATCGGTAACGACCGAAGCGCCCGACATGTGCGGTGAATTAAAGCCATCGCTAGTTGGCGAACTGGGAAATTGTTCCCTCTGATATGGTCCTGGGCTTGGTGGGTAGAAAGGACTGAGCGGGAAACCCGGACTTGAGGGGCTGTTGAGAGACTGAAAACTTTGAGGACTTGCTAGACTGCGCGGGCTTGAAGGACTTCTCGGGCCGGGTGATACTCTCGCGATAGGCGGGGAGAGTAGAAGTTGAGGAACCAAACGGGCGGTAGAATTGGAAGGTTGTGTTGAAGGATAACGTATGTAACTCAAGCCTGAGGATGATGGCGCGTATCTGGATTCGTCGTATGGCCCAACGACAATCTTTTCCTCAGCATCGGTGGATTGGATGCCAATGTTAGTCCATGGTGTTGCCATGTCTTGCTACTGTAAGTGATTGAGAAAGTAAGAAAGAGAGTAAGTAACCAAAACAATAGGCAAGGAGCCTTAAGACATCATCCGTATGATGAACCTCTACTATGTAGAGTGGTAGATGATTTGTGACCAGTTGTGAAAAAGAACGAATGTACAGAAAAGGAGCGTGGTTTATTGAACGAGAGACTTGGTGAAGCGATTCAGAGAAGAAACGAGTTGGAGATACACCAAAGGAGAGAAAAGGAAAGAGCAAACGTCAGAATGTCAGATCCAAAGGACAAACCCCACGTTAAAGTAAAGTACCTACTAGTATCTACCTACCTGAAGTAAAGGTAAGGTAAGGTACGGTACGGATAGCGATGCCGCGCCACGCTCTAGAATCCTTTCTAGATCCTTCACAATGAATAATGCATTTTCACAGTTGAGGTGGCTAGGGGGTGTCACAAGACTTCGGACGTAAGAAATCGAGTAAAATAGACCATTATATGATATAACAGCTACAATCTTTCTCTAAATAAAATTAAAATATTTTTATATATTAAATTGGACTCTATAGATTATATTGATATAGTTTTTAATATTAATCGATTATATTTGAGTAGAGCATTCTTTGGTAAAGTCTGCTCAATCTTGGTCCCGCGTCCGACGTCTTATGTCACCCCGAGGGGTGGTGCTTGCCTCTTGCCAATAGGTGCATTCAACCCCTGAGAAGGAGAAAAGGGAACCCCGCTACCCGAGCTTACTTTGCTGACTCCATGACATTGGATGCCACGCTCAAGAGGAGCGATGCAACTTTGGAACAGAGAGAGAGCTAAAAGTAGTGAGGCTCACTCAGGTCAGGGCCTAGACTATCGAATATGATCGCCATCAACTGACTCGACCACCTGAGGTTTGCCGCCATCAAACTCTAGGTCCACTGCTGTGGTGTTCGTACCTGATCTAACTACCTCAAGGTGCGGTACTTACAGTTAAACTCCGCCGGATATCCCATGTTCTTAGATGTTATGCTATCCGAACTCCCATCCTCAGTAGACATCCCCTCGGGTTTTCCATTAATAGCCATTTAATTGTCGATAGTACGGAGAACAAGACGCCACGCTCCAAAAGGCTTCATCTGGAGGAGACAAGATGATGCTAGTGCCTAACAAGTTAGTAAAAGCGAGAGAGAGACCAAAAGGGAAAATCTCCGTAGTCATGCCACACGCATCTACGGAGTAGAGGAAATGTGTCATACAAGGGCCTACGCATGGTCTCGAATATTGTTTCCTTTCTCGAGCATGTCAAGACTGAAGATCGAGTCTAAGAAGCCCCTGTCCCTGAAATATACCCCTGTCCCTTTGAGCGCCGCACCGTTGGCGCCGCCGCCATAGCGCGGTCAGGCCGTCAAGGTCTAATGCAAGGGGAAATTACTCGACACACGGGACGCCCCGTTGCAAATGTGTAACACCGTGAGCCAAAGATAAAGATATGCACAGCCAAAACCACCTGTTACTCAAGATACTAATCACGGATATACTGCACAGCAGTCATGATATACCAAGGTAAACGCCCCTTTGATTCAGTTTCAGGATTCAGATTTACATCAGATACTACGGAGTCTTTAGTCGATACTTGTCACTCGACGGATAAAGGTAGATCACAAACAAGGAGCATGCATGCATGATGCAGACGGCAGACCATCAAGTGGTCAAGTCCACAATCAATAACATGCTCGGCATATTAACCTTATCCAGACATTGATGTAACCTCTTTTGACCCTCCCAGCCCGTAAATAGTCCACCAAGTAAAAAGAAAAGCAATGGTTCCAAACGCAAAGACTAGCAGGCAGCCTCTCAGCTAGAGAAGAGCAGACATCATATCTCAGTACGTGACAACTGAAAGCAATTTCACCAAAGTGATTCAACAACCAAGAAGCAAATGTCCTTGACAAGTATCCAGCAACATTCTTTCAATCGGATTTGTTTAGTTTTGGCGCTTTACAAAGTCTGAGACAACTCAACCACTTATAACTATCGCTCCCGCTCAGAGATAAGGCATGCAAGTCATGTTCCGAAGACTCCTCGAATAGTCCTCTAATATACAATCAGACATGTATCCTATCACCCAGAGAACCCGATCTGCTCTCTCCTCCTCTTGTGTCTTATCCCAAAACACCTGTCTAAATAGCCAAGCTTTTCACCCTTCCCCTCTTACCCATTGCCACACCCGTCCCTTCTCTTGTATAACAGCCAACTTCTTCCGCGACAGGATACAACAAACAATGACAAGAGAAAAGAAATGTCAGAAAGCATTAAAAAAAAGATGGCCAAGTCGCCAGGATGGAGCCGGACAAATGAATAAGTAAAAAGGACGTGGGGGCTCTACCCCTGGGGAGGCGTTAGGCGTAAGGAGGAAATGAGGTAGAGTCGGCAAGAATAGCCAACAAGTAAGTCTATAATGAAGAGCAAGGCGCGTGTTGCATCGTCGTCTCAACATGACGAAAAAAGAGAAAGGCGGAGAAAGCAGTTAGAGTTGAACGTTCTTGATAAGTAAAGTTCGTAATGACTAGCTGATCACCGAATCGTAGTGGCAGTAGTAGTCGTAACAGCCCACCTGAAGGGTATCGAAGTGTTGAAAAAGAAAAAGGATGCACTGGTGAGGTATGAATGTTTTGTTTTTTTGCAGAATGGTTTACAGAAATCAACCGTGTGAGTTTGATGTGGATCAGTTCCACCCAAGCGAGTTCTCAGCAGCGACGGGTGCAGAGATGCCTGCTTGTCGGGCAGAGCTTCCCATACCACTTCGGCCACTGCCATGGCTGTCACGACCGCCAGGACGGACAGGAGGGTGCTCACCCTGGGCGCCGTACGATGAGAAGTCACGGCTCATCAGTGCACCACCCATAAGAGCAGGGCTTCCGTTACCAGTGTAGGCCATTTCGGAAGAACGCTGGCTGCTGCCAATGGAGCTAGCACGTCGGTGACCCAGTTGCTTCTTGCGCTTGTATCGTCGAGCGACCAGGAACATGGCTGCACCGTACATAACACTCAATCCAACAGCACCAACAGCAATACCAGCAGTGGTAGCCTTCTGCTTGCCAGTCTTATCACCCTCACCACTGTTACCGAAACCATCATTACCTCCACTGCCACTGTCATCCGAGTCACCACTGTTCGAGTCGGAATCGTTCGCCATATCGCCAAAGATATCAATCTTTGTGTTGATGACAGAGGTGAGGTTACGGACGATCTCAAGATCATTGTTGTACAGAAGAGAGTTAGGAGTCATGAGATCAGCCTGAAGACTGTCAATCATGTTACCAGGGTAATGAATCCTGGCGATGGCAGTGATGTATCCCCACTTAGACTGAGTATCAATAGGAACAATCTTGCTGATAAGGATACGATCCTGGCTGAAGCCACCCGCATCAGCGAGACCCTTGGGGAGATACTTGAAAAGCTGGGCAGCCGCAACTGTGTTTCGCGCCAGGAACTTGTAGTTGAAAGGAAACAAGAAACCAAGCTGGATGTCAACGGATCCCTCAGGAATAGGCTTGTTGGGGTCATTGGGCAGGATAACACGAGGAATGTTGGCAGGAAGACCCGTTGACGTAGAGGTTTCAGTTGCTCGAGTAGGGGCGACAGGGATAGACGTCGGCTCAAACATAATTGTCGTAGGCAGCCAGTTGTTTGTATTGGTGAGAGTAGCGGTAGGGCGAATGCTAGTGACAGGGTCGGCGACAGTGGGGACCAGAGTAGTAGGAGCAGGCTCTGGTTGAGTCTCAGTCTCAACAGGAGGTTGGGACGTAGGCTGTGCTGAGGGCTGCTCCTGGGTAACGGTGGGGGCAGCATCAGCCGAAGTCTCCTCACCATCAGTCACTGGAGCGCTCTTGGTTTCAGCTCCAGTGGTAGGCTTCGTTGGCTCATTGGTGGCAGTACCGTTGGTCTCGGCGTTAGTCTGAGTAGCAGGGATTTCGGTGGGTGCCGACTCGGTAACGGTACCAGTGGGTTCAGTAGCGGACTCGGTCGCGGGTTCAGTAGCGGGCCCAGTAGCGGGCCCGGTAGCGGGCTCAGTGGCAGGTTCGGTGGCGGGCTTCGTAGCAGGCTCAGAAGAAT
The DNA here is from genome assembly GCA_013266165.1 of Fusarium graminum. Taxonomy (NCBI): domain Eukaryota; kingdom Fungi; phylum Ascomycota; class Sordariomycetes; order Hypocreales; family Nectriaceae; genus Fusarium; species Fusarium graminum. The sequence continues at coordinate 125,021 of JAAGWP010000113.1, forward strand.
TGCCGGTGGGCTCAGGGGCATCAGTTTGGCTAGCTTGGGTTGGCTGATCAGTGTTGGCATCAGTGGGCTCCGGGGCACCAGTAGTCTGAGGCTCGCCAGTGGGTTCAGAACCAGTCTCAGTAGCGTTGGCGGGCTCGGAGGTGGGAACAGGCAACTCAGTCTGATCAACACCTGATGTGACATTGGGGACGGTCACGTTGGGAGACTCGGTAGTTTCACCAACAGGGAACTTGGTGTTGGGATCGATGAAAGAAGTGGGATTGGGCGAGTCGCTCTGCGATTCCTCAGGGGCAGCAGTGGTTGGAATAACAGGAGAAACAGTGACTGGGCTCGAGGGTTCAGGCAGGATTGAGGTAACATCAGTGACACCCGTAGGGTTGGGAAGAAGAGTGGTTGGGATAATCTGAACAGGACCAGTAGTCTCGGGATCAGTCGAAGGGGCATCAGAGACAGTTGGCTCGTCAACAGCAGCAGATGTGGGCTCGCTACCAGCAGGGATGGTCTCCTCAGGGGATGTGGTCTCGACGGCGGACGGTTCATTAGGCAAGACGGAGCTGAGTAGTGTTTTCACGGGGTCCAATAGTCCACCATCGGTTGTTTCAGCAGTGCCGGGTGCCGCAGTGGGCTGTTCAGTCTGAGGCTTGCTGTTCTCCTGTTGAGGCTCCTTGGTAGGCGTTTCTGTCTGCCCAGGCAAAGGCACAGATTGAGTCTCTTCAGGCTGAGTAGTCTTGCTGTCAGCAGGGTTGGGTAGAATGGAAGACAACAGTGTCTCAACAGGGTCGAGTGTGCCTTCCTTGGTGGTAGGTGCAGGGGCAGGCTGCTCAGTTTTGGGCTGATCAACAGAAGGGCTCTGTGTCTCGGAGTCGGCGGGCTTCGCAGTCTCAGTCTCAATGGGAGCAGGCTGCGTCTCCTTCTGACTGTCAGTGTTGGCAGGCTTAGCCTCGTTGGTGTTGGTGTTAACAGGCTGAGGCTCAGTGGTCTTCGACTCAACTGGAACAGGGAGAACTGAAGAGACAATGCTCTGGACAGGGTCCAAGATACCATCCTTGGTTGTCGGAACAGCAGCAGGCTTGGTCTCCTGCTCCGGTTCAGTCTTGGGCTTTTCTGTTGTTTCGGGCTCAGGCGACGCAGTCTCGATCTGGGCAGGAGCAGACTTAGTTTCCTTCTCAACAGGAAGCAGAGATGACAAGAGAGTCTCAACAGGGTCAAGAAGGCCCTTTGTGGCACTTGGCTTCTCGGTCTTCGACTCTACGGGAGCCGGCTGCTTGACGGATGTGTTGACAGGTTCCTGTGTCTCAACCGCCTTGGTCTCTTCCTCAGGCTGAGTCTCGGTTTCAACAGGAGCTGGTTTCTCGGTCTTGGTCTCGACTACTGGCTCCTTGACAACAGAGGCTGTGGTGACGGCGGGTTTCTCGGTCTTGGTCTCTACGACGGGCTCCTTGACGACAGGAGAGGTGGTTTCAACAGGCTTGGTCTCATCCTTGGGCTGGGTTTCAGCGGGAGCTGTCTTTTCGGTCTTGGTCTCAACAGGCTTCTTCTCAGAAGTCTTGACCGACTCGGGCTCCTTGACAACAGGAGCAGTTGTCTCAGCCGGCTTGGTTTCTTCCTTGGGCGCCTCAGTTGTGGCAGGTTCAGGGTTGGGGTTGACAGCGGAGCTGACGGCAGGTTGAGCAACAGTCTCGGTCTCGGCAGGCTCAGGCTGTGTTTCCTCCTTGGGCTCCTCAGTTGCGGGCTTCTTGACAGCAGCTGCTGTCGTTGTCTTGGCTGGTTGAGATGGCTTAACAACTGTCTTGCTTGTGACAATGCCACTAGGAGCGAGGAGAATTCCAGTATCTGCTTCCGTGGGCTTGGCGGCCTCCGTCGTCTCAGGGTCGACAGCTTCCATGCTTGTCGTCGGTTGAATGATGAGCGCAGGAGCTGGGTTAGCGCTAGGTCCCGGTCGCTTGAAGTTGCCCAAGTTCATGGTTGGGTCGAAGTTGATGCCATCCTCTCTGTCTTCTGCTTGCTTGTTAGGGTTGAGAAGACTCTTGAAGAACGAATCGGCAGGTTCTCTCTTCGCGATTGTGGGGAGAGTTTCGGTTTCTGGAACAACCGCATCATTGTTCTCGGGTTCGCGCTTGACTTGTCGGGGGTAGTAAATGCGAGGTCGGTTGGCGGCTTCGACGACAGACGAAGAGGCGAGGGCCAGGGCGGCCGCCACAACAAAACTCTTTGCGTGCATTTTGGGTAATTATTGGGTGTATGCTGGATATGTTGTCAGACCAAGGAGATGAAAGATACTCTCGACCAACTCACTGTCAGGAATAAGTTTCAGCGAATGTACTTGACTATTAGGTCAACGAGTGTAGTCTGTAGCGGCTTGTTAGTTGATGTTCGTACGCCCAAGCTTTGTCTCTGTTCATCATTCATAACATCCGCCTTTGCATTCCACCAGAACACATGCCAACGACCTTTTTCGCAACAATATCCAGGCGTAGTATAAAATATCAACTCACATATAGTTTGCGTAGAGCGTATGTATATGCGATTCCAAAAGCAATTCAAATGAGTGACTGACGAAATATCGTCAAATGTGTTTCGCAAACAGGCGCGTGTCGTCCAGATCAGGATCCGTGACGGCTTTCTTTCTTGGGATTCCGTGGTCTGGGCAGATTGTCGGGATGTTGGAAGATATTAATCAATCGCTACGCCGACATCTGCTGATTAGATCGCTAGAACCTCCAGAGGTCCTACTGGCAGCCAGACTCCAGGTGAGTAAAAAGAGCGAAAGGCGGCAGGTAAACGGGTCTCGCGAGGAATCGTGGTACAGACGCAAGAGCGCTGTCGGGAATCGAGAATGAACGGTCGACGACGCCTTGATGCTTGCCGTTTGGAGGTGAGGTCGGTGTGGGGAGAAACGAGAGGAAGGAGAGTTTAGAGTAATATGTAAGTACTAGATGTAAGAAAGGGCTGGAGAAAAGAAGGGACAGGACAGCGACAGGGCCAACAGCAATGGATGGAAGGAATGAATGAATGAAGGCGAATGGGGAGATGGGAAGGGTAAGGGAACACGACAGGGACAGGGACAAGGGCATGGGGATCAAGGGGGTGTGACCCAGGCGCAGACATGGATCATAGCAAAGCAAAGCGAAGCAAAAAAAGAGAATAGTGTGGGTGCGGGTGCCCTGGCCTGACCTGAATAAACTGAACTGAACTGAGATTCACCTAACTAACCTTGGATAGTGGGCGGCACCCATCCATTTGTGCAACGGCTAAGCTATTTCTTTGCACCTTGAGATGGTTCCAGGGCGGAGAGACGGCTTCGTACACCATTTCAGGTGGACCTGGCGACGAACAAAGGAGACAGACGTGCTTGTAAGCATCCACACCAGGTCCAACCCTCCTTGAGCTTGGATGCACGGGTACTCCAGGAGATGGCAATAGATACAAGTGATGTCGCGATATTGGCCGAGACAAATAACGTACTTTTGGGTCTGCTTAGAAGTATCTCGCTGTTGACGAAAGCAAATGCCACAGTACTCATCTCCCTGAGCAGCGATGCATTTAACGCTTTCATCTGCTGGCGTCGATGCCCCTCGCCAGCTACCGTACAATCACTCAACCGTATTCCTCAATCAGGATGCGTTCGCAAACGCTTTTCGCCGTTGATCGCACCCGTTGAAGTGCCCCCTGATGGCATCGGTCAGAAGCGCCAAAGGCAGCTTGAACCCCCCTCCCAAACCCAGGCTTCCCAGGTCATTGGGGTGCAACTAGCCACGCTATTCGCGATGACGGTGGGCTAAGCTAGATTTAGCGGCATGGAAACCAACACAACCGCCAGTGTGGAAATTGCGCACCTAACAGAGCGAGGATTTAGAGGATGTGGATACCGTAAGGGGTGCTCGAGTCCGCGAACAAAAGCCAGGGTGTGGCTGAGATTGCTTTGTTACAGCAAGACATCATCGCAGAGAGAATGGACTTAATGCCAGGGCATGGCACTGTTGATTAAACGCATGCTCGCCGCTGGCTGCGGCGAGAATCCGTCAAGGCCATAGAAATCCGTCCCCGTCTATCTGAACTCTACTCAATATTGCGGGCTCATGAGTTGTACAAAGCAGCACCAGTATGCTGGCGAGCGATGGTGCGGCACAAAAGAAGAGTCAGTGAGTGACCTGACTTGCCTGGCCAGGCCATACTACAGCGGTGTCGTTGGTGGAAATCAACGGAGCGCGTCGTAGCGTTGAGTCCCAAACACTGGTCGTGTCTCTCATCTGCCGGGGAGGCAGGGAGTTGAGAGCCTGTGGAATGTCAATTATTATGCAGGGAGAAGATGATGAGTTGTGCAGATTACGTACGTATTCTGGTGTGAAGCATAAGGAAAGCCTGTGTAAAGTACTAAGGGTCCAAGATCTGCAAGGGGGAACCTCGCTGATAGTGCTTGATGATTGGGTCATAGACAGTGTGTCTAACTAGCATGGCCTTACGGATAGTGAATGGCCACTTGTCCATAAACTGACACGTACATCATACACATCTTATGCATCTGCATTGGAAGCTTGCGTAGGCACTATGTACATACAACTGCAGTCTCTTTGCTTCTCCCTGGTGACGTTCCGAATTGAAGAGCCGGGAGAAGCTATCTCGTGAAAAAGAAAACTCAATGCGACCAGCGATAGGACTTCGCTTACGGCTTAACCTCTACTTTGATAATCTCCGGCAGTTCGTACGTCTTTGATTGTTATGAACAAGGTCTGTCTCTTAGAACCGAGTCTTATCCGTGGCTGGCTGTGCAACAATGTTTTCCAGTGGCTTTTGATGAACCAACTAAATTTTGGACAACGAACTACAGCGCGTGGGAGAGGTAATGCAACCATCCAGAGCGGTTTCATACCCGTCGCGACTGCAGCGTCCGGCGGTACAATCTTGCGTCCCCGACAATACTCAAATATTGCGTCAGACATCCCCAAAGAGTGAGGTACCGAGCACTGACTTATCATGTATATGATTGCTAACCAGAATCAGCAGCATCCCGAACGGCAAGACCTAGGCTGTTCCCCTGTTTCCCTGCACCTTTTGCCGATGGACAGGGCTTGTGGAGACGAAGTGCTAATACTGTACATACATGTATACGGATCGGTACGTACAGAATAAACAAAAAAGGGCCACCCCGCGGCATGGATAACGCCGTCATCCAGGAACCAGCTTGACTTTGGGGTTCGCGGGAGGAGAGACGCCAATTGCACCTTGGAAGGAAAGATAGAAAAGACCCGCTCGAGCAAAGTCTTGAGCAAAGTCTTGATTCTTAGCAAAGGCTACCTTAGCTTCATCTCGGCGGGCGCCATTTGATCCTGGAGGTTGAAGCCTTTGATTATCACGACCCTGTTGGTCTTTTTCCTTGCCGGACCGTGGCACGCGAGCCGGTACCTGGATTAGTCTTGTGCTCAGGCTCCCTCGTTGCGGGTCTTACTCGGTAAGAATCACATTGAGGCGTCTATTATACACGATCGAGTTTAGACAAAAAAGAAAGCATGTCGCTTGCGTTTAATCCGCCGGACAATACTGAGCCGTGTCTTTGACTCGAGAACCTCCGGCTCCAAGCGAGATGATATCGCATCAATTCTCAATGGTGGCTTGAGAAGGCTATCACGGCAAAGGTAGGGAAGGGTGAGACACTGCCCGCCATCATCAACAATTGATCAGCGAACGAATAGTTACAAGAGGCTTGTGGTCAACACGTCAGATTTCTCGACCCCACGTGGGCTCTGGAAAACGTATTCTGGAGACCATGGAGATTGCGCGTCAGTCACTAATAATGACTGGTATTGAATGTCTCATAACGAATTAGTAGTGGTTTTTTCCACATGGTCCTCTCGTGTTGTGTTTGTGATATGCAGACATCACTCTTAGGGTTGCTATCAACTTTGGATCTCATTTTAACTGCCAAGGGGCCCGGGCATCTTAAATGATCCATCGTCGTGAATGATCTGCAGATGATTCCGAGATCCATTTTCTGTGCTTAATTGCCATCTCGGGCAGGTTTTGGCTGCGGGTCATAAAGGAATAAAGGAATTCTTCGCTTTCCAGATGTAATTGTTATTCCCTTTGATTTCCCCTGTCTTCATGCTGCTTATTTCCTCCTCATACGCATATGTTAATTTCACTGGGAAGCCATTTTTACTTTGACCATTCTGCAAACTCCTTGTTTCTCAATGTTACCGTCGCATTTCCTCCTTTCTGACCCATCCATAAGTCCGTCCTTATCAACCACTGCTATTCCGTCGACCCCATAAAGTTGGAGTCGGCGCGCATGACGCTATTCATTGATTGAACGCTATCTCCTGTCTATTTTATAGTTGCATAATGCACGGAGATTGGTTTATACATGCTTCCCGCCCTATACGCTTAGCCACTTGCACAATCTGGAGTCCTAGACAATATTTATCCGCGTTTAGCTCATTCTGCGCTGCGTTTTTAGACGTCTGCGCGCTCGGATTCTATCAAGTCCACCTGAAGCAGCCAGTATCGTTAGCCGCTTCTGCCTCGATCGAAAATACGGATACACGCCAAGAATACGAGGAAGTGGTCCAGGGTCTCACCAAATTGGGATGCTCGTGGCCTAACTTTGCCTTAATTTAACAGGCCGTGCCCTGTAAGCCGGTCGACCAGCAGCCGTGTTGGTCGTTTCCATCAGTGTTGGGTGCCATCCGGTCTTCAACTGAGTCGATTCTTATTCTGCGTATCCGCTTCGTTTTGTTTCTACCGTTTCTTCCTACCCGGCTTAGGCAAAGTTCGGTCTGGCTTTTCACAATGGTTTGTTTGCCAAGAGACTCCAGGTGCTCTTCTCATTCCACTAATCTTAGAACTCTGCGGATCTGACCGACAAACACGGTGACTCGGTCGTTCGTTACTGTAACATGGTGGAATCTGCAGACTCTTTTCGGTTTTACACATCGAGTCACTTCCGTAGTCTTTCTCCCTATTATTGATGTGTCCGAGACGTCCACCGCACGAATGAGCCTCCACCATCACCTTTACCACAACCGTCCCGACCGCAATCACCTTACCATTATGGATTACGGGTCCGAGCAGGCGTTGTCCCCCTACTTTAGCTGATGTTTACCACCCATGTCGACAGCTAGCTGACTCTGCCTGAAACGAAACGGCTTGTCTGTTCAAGAAACATTTGAGAGACAGGTGACTCGGCAACGTAATTTGCATTTCCCGTGAAAGATCGATCAGAGCTTGATCGGTCCAGGTAAGAGAAAGGTCAGAGTGCCCTGGGATGAGGCCGCCGACGGTTTGGCTTGCTTGTGTTGGTAGGGCTAATATCGCTTGAAACAAATGGATGAATCCCCGGAGTCGTTTGCTTCCCGAGATGAGAACAGGTTACGATATGACCTTGGCAGATTGAGCTCCATTGAGTCATGTTAGGGATTCAACGTGATCCATAATACGTACCAAGTAAGTGAGTACGTCCAATACTATACGGATACTGGGTGCTACTTGAATGTTTACCCGTGCGTAAGAAGTGCTTGTTAGGTCATGTTTTTTCCCCCTCTCTGCACTGCTTACTGTGGCGCTTTCTTTGTTACTCATTATACGGAGTAGTACCTAGTCTCTAACATCGATCAAGATAATGGTGAAGTCAAGGCCGATGAATTCTCCCACTTTTCTTGTCACATCTCTTATGAGTCTTAAAGCTGCGAGGGACGATGCTGTCTCAAACGTTTCAACCTTCGACTCACTATGTGACATTCATGTAGATGGCTGATACTTATTGCATACCGAGTGAGTCTCACAGCGGTTATCTCGGGCTTGGTATGAAATCAAGTTTCCATGCCAGAGACTATTTCAATTTCCTATAGTCCTTTAGTGTGTCCTCCTTTGATCTTCATCCAGTTAGGAATAGTGTTGAGTAAGCCGCATATCACTGGGATGTATGAATATACCTTATATTCCGGTGAGAACAAACGAGCGGGCCAGAAAACTGCCTTAGAACAAGACTTGGGGATTTGGGTGGTTCGATCTTATCATTTGTCATCAGAAGAGATGACAGTGCTCGTACTGCTATAATAGGTCACCATCTTGTATAGATGATGTATCAGGTGGGCAGCCAGATCGATGAGAACAGCACTCGCTCAGGTCTTCAGGTGATAGGTATATCACGCTGTATATGCCATCAACAAAAATATTCACACATTGGCTTCTTTTTCTCGACTTTCACGGATGGTCTAATGCAGTTGTGACGTTTACAAGGCCTCCGTGTAACTTGCACAGAAAGCAATTTTATGAAATCTAAACAATATTTGGACTACCAGATACAATAATAAACTAGGTTTGATTACGTTTCCATCAGAAGTCTAAAGAGAAAACACAGTCGTCTGTAATAATGTTTAGGAGTCAGTTGATGCAACTTGGGGAATAAGTTAGCCTATAGGGTAGCTGAATGGCATAACGAAACAATAAAGTCCATGAGGATTGCGAGAGACAGTTGACTAGAACATTTAATTATACTTCATATGTATCGAGAAGTAATATCATATAACACCATGCTAAGTCAACGAGTATCTTAAGATAGAATTACAAATATATCAACGTCGAAGCCACAACTGGGTATTTCGAGTCTCGTATCTTGTATCAAGAGTGAGCATAAAAGACAACGGTATACCGTTTCCTAATTACGTGCGGTCATCGACGTACATCAGTGAATAAAGAAAACATAACGAACATAGAAAGGAACTACACGTCTTTGCAAGTTCAAGTGTTAAACACTTTAATATGTGGTCGGCTACGCCTAGGATCCACTAGAACAGGCACCCGTCATCCGTCCCGGAGCGACGGCCGGCCCCACTCAAAGCCACTTACAGGTAACAGGCATTATAAATATATAAAATTGGGCCCCCTCTTTGTACCCCCCCACCACACAGCCCTATAGAAAGGTATATAAGTGGCTATTTTAATCGAAGTACCGGCACAGCCAATTTATAGGTAAATCTCCTTTTCCTTTAACTTCTGGTTATTCTCTCCCTATAATATTATATTAGGCTACCTTTTAAGGCAAGGTTATAATTTTATTACTATATAACTCAATCACTATAATAGCTATCATAGCTATATTTTTTTCTCTTTAATTATATAATTATAATACCTTGTTATTCCTTTTTAATAGCTTCTTTAATAGCTTCTTCCTCTATTAATTATAGCCGCTGCTATAATAGCTTTTTTAGCGAGGCCCCTATATAAGATATAGCTACTTCTTTATCCCTTAATTATAACCCTTTTATAAGCTCCCCTATTATAATCTTATTAAATAATAATAAAGAAAGCCCTATATACTCTCTAAGTCCCCCTAGCCCTAGCCCTAGCTATAGCCTATTAATAGAGGTCTTATATAATTAAAAGAGAAGGAAAAAGGAGCTATTATAAGATAATAGGGTCGGCTTAATATACTATAACCACTAGCTTAAATTAGGTCCTATAGAGCTTATAGCTAGAACTGGCTTTTCCTATCGTTAGGTATAATATACCCTCTTATATCCCCTAATACCTTAGAAGTCTAAGCCCTGCCTATCTCTATATACCCTTATAGAGTAATAGCGAGAGTCCCTTAAGGTATTCCTAAATAAAGACCGAGCCTATAGAGATATCCCTTAATATAACTTATAGTTCTTTATACTAGGCTTATAAGATACCGGTATAAGAGCTATATCTATAGCTATATAAGACTTAGGTTATTATTAAGGTATATTATAGCTATAGATTAAAACTAACCCTAAGATATAAGACTTTTATTTATAAATATATTACTATTTCTTTATAAGGTAGCTAAATAAAGAGAATTAGAAAGAGAGGGTTATAGCCTTTTTAAATAAGTTATTCTTTTATAATATAATAAGGGGGATCTAGTATATTAT